>SJYV01018097.1:1947991-2022220 GCA_006410875.1 Neotragus pygmaeus | reverse complement strand
TTTTTTTTTTTTGGTGTGCTGCACAGCGTGTGGAATTTTAGTTCCCCAGGCAAGGATTGAACTCACAGCCCTTCCTTGCATTGGAAGTGTGGAGTGCTAATCACTGTGTTACCAGGGATGTCTGAGAAGGCCACTGATCTAAGGCCATAAAAAAAGACAGACATAGGGAATTTCATCCCATTTTTTGTCTTTGGCATAGCAGGTCCAACTGAAAACCAGTATTTGTTAGAGACCCATTGATGGATCAACTTTCCCCATCTCCAAGCCCCATACTGGGGCCAAGTGGTAAAACATAGGAAGATAAAATGTTTTGGGGTTGAGGGTAATACTGGAAAAACTTCAGTTCTGCAGGATACACCCCAAGGGGCTATCCTTTTGTATTGTAGACATTTGGTTTCTCATACCTTAGATGTTCTATTTTTGATATGTTTCCAACTACTGGTTGAGGGCGGGGGGAAGCAAACACCATAAGATTTGGCCCAAAAAAGAATTCAGGTTTGGGAAATTTGGAACCAGCACCAAACTATTAATGGATTCCTTGAAAGACCAATATAGGAAGCATCCAAATGTCATGAACTCTGATATAACTGGGGTCTTTCTTGAATGTATAATGGCACATGCTTGAGATAGGCAGAATGTCCCACAGGAGGTGAGACAGGACTGCCTCTTGGCCAGAGCAGCTTAGCCACATTAGTTCCTAACCAACTTGGTCTGTTAGTGGGTAGTACACATGTCGGAAATGGGTCTTCTCTTTCCTCCTTTTAGCCAAAGAGGAGGAGTTCATGGACTTCCCTGCAGCGAGAGCTAAAAGTATGAGGAATTCCCATGCAACACTCACCAGATCACTGGGGCAGCTGGTATTGTGTTGATAATGGGAGATGTACCTGGGGAACTTTAACTGATAAAGGAAGGATCATCCCAGATAGGGAGAAGAGGTCAGATGGTGGGTGTTTCCTGTTCTTGCCAGCAGCTCACAGTGTTCCTGGATGATGGGGTTCCTGGTCTTGCAACCAGCTCACAGGGCTCCCCAGCTCACGTCAGAGAAACCATCCTGACCAGAAGAGGTCAAGTCAGGGCAAACCTACCTTGGGAACATTTTGCATTCAAGTGTCCCCCGTGCCTTTTCTTCAACGCAAAGCCAGTGTCCTTGTTTTGTTTTGTCAGGCGGTCTTAATTACCTGGGATTTTCCCAGTCTTATATCCTAGCTCACAGGTCTGGCCACTTTCCTTTACCAAACTGAAAGTGACTATGGAGAATGCTATTGTTGGCTCCTGGAGGTCTGCAAGGTGGGCAACAGGCCCTGACGTGGCAACTAGTGCCTTGTACAGAGGACAGCACTACTGGTGAGGCAGAAGCAAGACTGCCTTGGCTCCCTCACATCCATAGGTCCCATCATCCCCAGATATCTTTTATCACTGGAAGGCCAGCCAGAGGCAGCAGGGAGACATGCCTGAGTTTCAATCTCTGATCCCCAATGATGCCACAGTATGATCATCTCAAGGGAGTGCAGTCCAGATGACTCTGGGGGCTATGCTGTATGAGAACCACACCCAGGTATCAGGTTGCTGGGCAGAGCTGTTCTGAATTTGGCTAAAGACTGTTGCTGTTCTAACCTGTCAGAGTGTACTCAAAAACCAGACACAGTCATTCCCAGGTGAACCTTCAAAGCCTACACCATCCATGGACTGGAGCCCTAAGCTCCAATGAGCCCAGAGCTAAGTGGATTGGTACAGATGAAAAAGCCATCTGGTTGCCAAAAGTTGATCCTTTTGAGTCAGGTCCCAGGGTCCTCCTGCCTGGTGTCATTTGAGCCAATAAAGCGAGTCCAAGTTCCATTCAGAAGCAAAGCAAACTTTTATTCTTTGATGATCAAATGGAGAAGTGCAAGCTTGAGCTCAAGAGTACATGTTTTTTTCCAACGGCTGTTGGCAGAGCTGCTTCTTTTGCTGCTGCTCATGGCTCCAGATCCAAATGCTAGGTGCAGCACCTCTGCGCTGGTCTGCCATTGCCATCTTAAAGTGCTGTACACAGCATTTCTGCACATAGTACACCAAGTTTAAGTGTCAGGCGCAGCCATTTTGCATGAGGAACTCTGGTCTGAAGTGCTGGGTGCAGGCACCCTGTGAGTTAAGTGAAACTAGATTAAGCACAAAGGAAAAGAAAGAAAAAAAGGTTAGACTTAACTTGATTTCCCAGATTCTATTTTAATTTCCTGGAAATCATTAAAGACTTTTGCCAGTGACAAACTGAAATGAAACTGGGAATCAGGGGTCGAATTGAAGGATGTCATGTTGGAGCTGGTCAATGAAGGAAAGACAGAATCGAAGGCAAAATGTCCAAAGTTGATTTCTCTCACCAAATTTCCAACCACTCCTGTTTTGTGGCCTTACTATAGCAGTAAGTAGGCAGGGCCACCGTGCCACAACCATTAGAGAGCACCATCTACGTTGAGTCCATGTACATACTCCTTGAGTTGTACAACCTATATAGCCCAGTGGAGAAATTGGCTCCTTTTAGAAGTTACGGTCCTTGCTCTTGCTGCTGCTAAGTCGCTTCAGTCATGTCCAACTCTGTGAGACCCCACAGATGGCAGCCCATTGGGCTCCACCATCCCTGGGATTCTCCAGGCAAGAACACTGGAGTGGGTTGCCATTTCTTTCTCCAATGCATGAAAGTGAACAGTGAAAGTGAAGTCGCTCAGTCTTGTCTGACTCAGTGACCCCATGAACTGCAGCCTACCAGGCTCCTCTGTCCATGGGAGTTTCCAGGCAAGAGTACTGGAGTGTGGTGCCATTGCCTTCTCCGCCTTGCTCTTACATACAAGCGAAAAGCAAAAGAAATCCAGCCAGCCAGCCAGGGAAATTCCAGTCACTTTATTGGTCTAGATCTGTAGAAACTAGGAATCCATTAAGACGCCTCATGGGCATCAGGCAGAGACAGGCTTACTGGGTAGAATTCTGGACTAGTCTCCCCCAGCCCCACTTCCATAGCCAGCTACATAGGCTGCAGGGTTCTGAGCAAAATGAAATGTGAAATCCCTTCCCTTTCCAAAAAGCAGGGGGGAAATGCAAGTTATTTGAAAAGACTCAGAATATACCACTGTAGCATAAATACAACTTTGAGCTGAAAACATCTGAGAATCAACAGATGCAGGAAGAGGTTTTGTTTGTGCTCTCATTTTCTGTCTAAAATAGGCTTCCAAACGAACTCAACTGCCAAAAACCCCCCTCCAAGGGACATGTCCTGTATCGGGGCAAACAGTGACTCCTGTCGACTTTAAGGAAAAATGCACATCGTTGAAGTTGTGAGTTTAACTTTTCTGCAGGGATCTTACTGACAGCTATCACCTGGGTAACAGTCCCGCAGTCGCTCTGCTCCAAAGAGGCAGGGGAACAACCAGCTTACCTATGATTCTGGGCTAGTGAAAACATGGAGTCAAGCATTTTTCTCTGTAAAAGATTATGGCCAGTTACAAAAAAACAGACATCTCAAGTTAATAATTTTACTGCTTTTGTACATATGGCAAGATGCACAAATCTGGGTTCATTAAATACTTCCTGAGATACACATCTAACTTTGTAAGGGGCTGGTCTTCCAAAACACAGAGCACCTCATCCTGTTTTTCATCCTAAATTCCTCTCAAGGGGCATTGTTTGTCAGCAACAGCAGTATATGATAACTTAATCCTGTAGAACTGGGTACAAGCAACCAGAACTCTTTGTTCNGGTCTTCCAAAACACAGAGCACCTCATCCTGTTTTTCATCCTAAATTCCTCTCAAGGGGCATTGTTTGTCAGCAACAGCAGTATATGATAACTTAATCCTGTAGAACTGGGTACAAGCAACCAGAACTCTTTGTTCTTCTCACCTCCTGTCACCAGGTGAGAAAGATGGCACTAGGGTAAGAAAGTGTATAAGTAGGCTTTACAAAAACAAAGCTTACCTTCTATTAATTTCCCCCCTCCATATATTTCTCTGTGCCTACCCTTTACTGTCCCTTGAAATCCTAACCCTTTTCCTTGTAAAGATGGTATATACACCCCAAATTCTAGCCATTTCTTCATCATAGTTTTCTGTGCACTGTTGTATATGTATGTGAATAAAGATCTGTCTTTCCTCTTGCTAGGTTAACCTGTCTTTTGTCAGTTTAATTTGCAGGCCTCCAAGTATTGAAGCTAACAGGGAAGAGGAAAAGTTTTCCTCCCTCCCAACAATATTAAAATATAAAACTCTTTCTTTCTTCTTTGGCTTCTCTTTTGCTTTGTTATAGTGTCTTTAGTTGCTTTTTAGTGCTACTTTATATAAAGAAATTTAAAATTTAAATTATTAACATAAATTGTACCATTTACCTTTATATTGTACAGTGTAGTTTTAAGTGCAAATATAAGCGCATTTGTGCAAAAATCACTGAAATTATACAATTTATATTTTGTAGCTCATTCATGCATATGTATTTTATTCTTATAAGAACAATGGAAGAGCTGCACGAAACTAACTCAACTATTTTATATTTTACTTCTTGATGTTCACATATTCTATTAATACCAATACTCTCTTCCATGACTTATGGATGAGTAAGGCAGGACTGCTAAGAAAAACAACTATAGATTGCTCATCTTTCCCTTTTTTTTGCCTGTAATTTTCAGTATAAGTGGTTGGCCGATACAGAGAAGTAACAAGAAAGGATATGTTAGGGTTCCTTGGTCACTTAGGTCTCTTAGAATGCCACAGCCTTCTTTCTCTGTCAGAAGTAAGTTCTGTTTGAATGAAAAATGTGGCCTCAGCCTCTACTTAGTCATAGATGTAAACCACTCACTTCGTAATGGCTTTGAGTCTCACTGAACTCCCACACATCTCTGGTCCATCAGAATTCTGTGTTCATGTGGCATCGTCTGACATTATATGCAAATGCATGGCAAGAAACTGAGGACTGTATACTGCACCTGTCTCCTTTGCTCATGTGTGCTGTCCCCGTGGGCTTCACCTACAAAACATAAACTCAAATGTAAAATTACTAAGAATTTTCAGGATGATTTCAAGGCCCAAGACATTTAAACCGCGGGGCCCTTTTGAACAGGGCACCCTCTATAACTGCAAAACTACATATGGCTAGTAGTTACCGTGTTAGATAGTACAGGTCTACAATACATAAGGAATTCTTTCAATTCCATAACTCCTATTAGGTTCAATACCTGCATTGGGAAGATCCTCTGGAGGAGGAAATGGCCACCCACTCCAATGTTCCTGAAGGGATAATCCCATGGACAGAGGAGCCTGACAGGCTACAGTTCATACCGTTCCAAAGAGTTGGACACAAATGAGTGACTGAGCATGCACACAATGTCAATTCCCATAGGAAAATGGGTAAGGGATATGAATAGGCAATTTACATGAGAGAAAGTACTACTAAGATACAAAAAGATGTTCAAAATTATTACTAAATTCAAAAAATCAAATTAAATCCATGAGCCCAGAAAAATCACAAAGTTGGACAAGGCTAAGGGTTAGTGGGGGTACAGATATAAGGTATCGTCATTAGCTGGGCATAGGGGAGGACAGACAAGTGCATACATTATGAACAGTGACTTAGTCAAATTAAATACATGAGAGCAATTAATTCTGCTGCTACCTATTTATCCTAAAAAACCAGACATTTCTTTTTGTGTTGATTGTCTTCTCCACTTGACTATAAGCTCCATTGAGAGCAGTGACTTTATTTAGGTCATCCAGCGCAAGTGGTAAAGAATATGCCTGCAATAAAGGAGACACAGGAGACTAGGGTTCGATCCCTGGGTCAGGAAGATCCCCTGGAGGAAGAAATGCCAACCCACTCCAGTATTCTTGCCCGGCAAATCCCATGGACAGGAGAGTGTGGCAGGCTACAGACCATGGTGTCACAAAGAGATGGACATGACTGTGTGATTGAGCGCACACACACTGTCAAGTCCAATGTAGAGATCAGGGCTGGCACACAGTAGATGCTCAATAAGTACTTGCAAAATAAATGAATGAATGCCATAGTCATTACAGAAACCCAGTGAAGCATATGCTTTACAAATGAAGAAAATGAAGCTCAGAGCTACCGTCATGATTGCAACATCATATGTCCAGTTGGAGGCAGAGTTGGCATTAGCAGAAGGTCCAAAAGGCTGACTCCCAGGCATCATCCATTCATTATTTCAACATTTCTTACTGCGTTTCTCAGGGAAAATCAGCCTACAAGTAACTGGAGAGAGCAACTGCACAATCACAATTTCAGGGTTTAAATTTGAGCCTATCTCAATATAGAAAGAGTCTACTATGTAAGGCTTCCCTCTAGTGCCTTCCTGAGTTCTTGAGTGGTGCCTTTTCCAAGAGTTGCTACTTTTTTAAAAAGAAGAAAAAGGGATACAAGGAAAGGGAAAGATAGGAAGCTATATAATAGACTTAAGGTTTTAATTTTACTGCACATATTCAGCCGTTCAGAAACAAAACAGGCAGTCTCAGACAGAACCAATTCACAGCTTTATGTTACAGCTTTAATGTTAAAAAGGGTTAACATTTACCCGCCAGCTTGTTTGCTTTTTGCCTTTCACTTTCTCTCTGTAGTTTTGATGAGTTATCTTTTGAAAATAGTTTGAGTACTTGCTTCAGTTTTCTCAGCTCTTTTTGGCCATCCTTCCTTTGGCAGGTCGCACCTTATTTGGGTACAAGTACTCACTCTACACCTTCTCTCCACCCGCTATTTCATGAATCAAGTGTTAACTAAGTTTGTAGCAAAACAAATCCATCTGGAAATTGGCATTTATACGATGTGTTCCTAAAACTGCCGTTTATTATTCCTGGCGTGTGCGCGTGTGTAAAAAAACTCAGAATAATTTAAAGCAGGAAGCGCTGAAACGGCTGGGTGTGCGTTTCGAAGCTGGAATGCATGCCAGAAGGGGAGGGCATACACTGACAGCTCTAAAGGTTGAATGACTTTCGTTGGTATCAGGCATGCTAAATATTTGACCATTTTAACTAAATGCTGTTTGTCTGAACATGTTCTGTCTTCTCTATTTACTAAAGGATTATTTTCCAATTGCAAAAAGGATTATAGTTATACCAAGTCAAAATACATAGCCTCTTTTCTTCATTAGTTAATTTATTTATACCCAGCCCTGCTTATGGCAAGAGGATTTGAAGTAGCTCAAACATGGTGTGATGGACTGGATTATCTGGGGAAGCATTCTTTTCCTATGCTGATTCCTACTTCCAAATGGACAGTAGTAGTAAAATTAATAACAAAATAATGATTCAGAATCACTAATATCTTCTGAGTGCCTATCATGTGCCAGGCTCTTTGCCAAGTACTTTCCATATATTTTCTTATGCAGGCCTCACAACGAACCAGGAGTAGACACTACTTTTGACTCCATTTCATTGATAATAAAATGAGGTTTAGATAAATAAGAGTGAACAACAGCATTTATTATAATGCAAGCGATGAAGATGGGAAGAAATGCAAGCTTGTTCCAGGAGGTTTCCTCCCTACCAGCCCTATTCAGTACAGTCCTGGTGGAAGATGTCCTGGCTGGAGGAGAAGTTCATAATCATTTCCTTGAATCCAGGGGACCTTTACTGGCAGGTTAGAGGAGAAGGACAACCAAGGCTGGAGGCACAGAGACAAACTGTGTGGTTACCTCAACTTGCTCATATCCAGCGGGGGGAATGTAACAAGTTCCCAGACACAGTTTTCCCCAGGGCACCTCTCTGAGATTTCAAATAGTGAGCCCATCTATTATACTATATTATTATAGTCTATCCCCTGGAACATTTGTGTTTGATAGGTATTTGTTAAATGAATGACTATACTACTGGGTTCACCAACTCAGAAAAGAAACCTTCTTAGGAGGTGAATTAATACCTTCAGGAATTAAAGAACGGAGCAGGAAGACAAGTGAATTTTCCTCTAGTAGACAACTTCTAAGAATAAATGTTTCATATTTCAGTTTCTGTGGGTCAAAAGCATCCAACTAATGCCTGTATACCAGACCCACAGAGATTGTGAAATATGAAACATTTATTTTTTCAAACAGATAGGTTTCAGTATAATTTGTCATGCAGCAAAAAATAACTAACACTTTTCCTGATAACTTCGACAGTAAAGAATCTGCCTGCAGTGTAGGAGACTAGACCCAGGTTCAGTCCCTGAGTCAGGAAGATCTGCTGGAGATCTGCTGGAGAAGGGAATGGCAACCCACTCCAGTATTCTTGCCTACAGAATCCCACAGATAGAGAAGCCTGGTGGGCTTCCCCAAGCATGGGCTTCCCTGGTGGCTCAGATGATAAAGAGCCTGCCTGCAGTGTGGGAGATCTGGGTTTGGTCTCTGGGTTGGGAAGATCCTTGGGAGAAGGAAATGGCAACCCATTCCAGCATCCTTGCCTGGAAAATTACATGGATGGAGGAGCCTGGTGTATAGTCATGGAGTTGTAAAGAGTTGGACACAATTGAGCGACTTCACTTTCACTTTCCAATGTAACAGGGCTATAAAAAGGAACTGAAGCTATGAAAATGTATAAGACCATTTATAACTGACCTGTTTGTTATTTCCTGGTTGATTTACCCAGAGTAATTATCTGTAAACATCCTTACTAACAGAAAGGGACAATGTACTTATTTTAAGAGGCAACAAAAGGGAGAGGAAGCCTCAGGACCCTCAGTCCCATTCCACAGCCAGTCATAGGAAGAAAGGACCCTCAAGAAAATGAGCATGTCATCATAGCTTTGGAAAGGGAAGATAGCCAGGCATAAGGAGTATGTCCAAGAGGAACAATTAACTCTATGGAAAAATTCATCCTGGTTTCCAAATACTCTTTAACACTGAAGTTGGGTGACCTATCAACTGGATTAGGTTCAGCTATGTAAAACAGAAAGCTCTCAAGTAGCACAGGAAAATGAGTTTGCTTCTCAGTTACCTAGAATTCTCACACAGGACGAGGTCATTTGAGGACTGGCCTAGCAGCTCAGTGATGTCATGCAGGTCCAGTCTCCTCCCATTCATCCCTGAGGAGATGCCTAGATGGCAGCCCCACTCTCCCAGTCCAACATGGCTGTTTGATTTTTGTGTGGACACCGTTGTTCTTACAACAGGATGGAGGAAAGGGCAAGGAAGAGTATACTCATCCATTTCAACAGACCTCCTAGAGTCCCACATGACTCTTCTGTTTATTTCTTATTGGCCAGAACTTACTCATGCGGACGCGGACAGCTGTAAAGGAGGCAGTGAAATGTGTCCAGATAAACATCAAGATTCTGTTACTCTAAGCAAGGGGAGGCAAGCAGTAACCTTTGCTACAGGTAACAGGACTGTCAGAGCAGCAGATGGCCTGTTACTCTAAGGTTTCTAGGATTTGACCCATCTCACGTTTTCAGTTCTCCTCTCACCTTTAATTCTATTAAACAAGACTAGACGCCACTCTCTCTGCCTTTCCCTCCTCACGCCTCTGCCTCTGCCTCTGCTGCTGCTGGAGTCCCAGCCCCCACCATCCATATTCACCAGCTCCACTGTGACTTCTCCTGTGACTCTTTGCTCAATCCTCTCCCTTTTCTGAACACTCACAGCACTGATTTGTACCTTTACCCACTTACTAGAGGAAATAAGTATTACCATGTGCTTTTCAACTACTAGATACTCTGTTAGGAATGCAAATATGAATTAGGTAAGGACTCAGCCATTGAAAGTATGTTTAATAGTCAATTGATAAACATTAGTTAAATAACAAATGACTAATCTGCTTTGAAGCCTCATACTAAGAAACCATACTGTGTATGGTTTTCATAGTCATATGCATTATAAAGGATGAAATGTGGCCCATGTACATCTAATTGAATAGAATTTCTTTAATATCTCCTGTGTGTTTGGTACTGTGTTTTGCACGTGACTCACCCATCCTACACTCACATGGTTAACAACAATGTGGCTGAAATTGTGCAAGGTGCTTGGCATAAGAAGAAATGCCTGATCCTTTTCCCTTAGAAACTCAGGGAATAGACAAATAAACAGATTATTACAACCTGCTGCAATAAAGAACTAGGCTGGAGACACCTATGGAGTGATAACAATATGAAACCTAGCCTATAAGGGGCAGAAAGCCCCAATAAGAAAGTAGCATTTAAATCTGAAAGATAACTAGAAAGTGGCCAAACTCAGAAGAAAAGGGTTGAGGTTGAACCCTCGCTGCAGGGTTGAGGGAGCATCTCCTCCAAAGGCCCAGTGGTGAACAACAGAACATGGAGCATTTATGGTACAGTAGCATGGCCCCAAATCAGGATTCCATGTTGGGAACAATAGATGAAGCTGGAGGTGTGTTAGGTAGACAGCTGTATAAAATCAGTAACAAACTGTATTTGATCTGAATAACAGTCACCCAAAGTGTGTCTTAAACAAAAACTATATTCTATATTTTTCTATTTAATTGTTTACTTTCTCTAGCTTTATTGAGGTGTAACTGACAAATAATTCATATTTAAGGTATACAATGTGATGTTTTGACATACATATATTATATGAGATGTTTACTAAAATCAAGTTAAATAATATATTCAACACCTTACACAGTCACCCTGGTTTTTTTTTTTTTCTTTTTGGTGAGAGCAATTAAGATATACAATGCTGGTAAATTTCAAATATACAATAAATACATTATTATTGACTATAATCACTCTGTTATACATAAGATCCCCAGAACTTACTATCCTGCATATCTGGAGTTTTGGCCAACTTTATTTATTTATTTATTTTTTTGGCCAACTTTAAAAGTTTCGATTTTTTTCCCCCTAGTACAATGACTCCCAGGTTAGGCAGTTTAGGACTGATATAGAAGCATCATGGTGCCATAAGGAACTCAGGGCCCTTCTGTCACTCAGCACAGCATCCTTAGGACATACTTGACCCTTGTGGTCACAAGATGGCCACTCCACCTTCAGCATCTCCTCAACCACCAGAAACTAGGCAAGAAGCATGAAGCAATACTCCCTCAGAGCTCCCAGAAGGAACCAAGCTTGCTGACACCTTGACTTTGGACTTCTAAATTCCTGAAACACGAGAGAATAAAGTTCTGCTGGCTGGACTACTGAGTCTGTGGTAATCTGTTACAGCAGCTAATACAAGACTTAAAGAAATGTTAAGGAGACTAAATCAACAAGACTAGGTGGGCATGAAATAAGATTCCCTGCTTTCTGGTTTGGCCAACTAGACAAATGGTGGTGCTTTTGCTGAGGTGAGATACACAAGAGGAAGGTCAGAATTGGAAGCACAAAAAAGGTTCAGCTATAGACAAGTTGTTTTGGAGATGCCTAAGGGACATGGAGGCGATAGGTCTGGGATGGAGATTAGATGCAGCGGCACCTGAAGCCGTTAGAGCGGATCTTGCCTGCAAACTGCCTAATACTTTTCCAGAGGGAAGGGACTTTCACATGTGAGGTGATTCAGGAACACCTGAGACAGTGTGTACTAAAATGCCCAAATGTGGAGCATAACTATTTCAGGAAGCCTGAATTAGGGAAAATTAATGTAAGGTGGGAAAAATGGCCCATGATTCTATACTAATGAGCAAGGTTGTTTCATTTTTATTATTAATTGGCACAAACACACATTAGCCTCTGACCAAACGGGCTGTACAGACTCAAGAGGTTGGTTTTCATCACACGTGTGGATGCTCGCAGAATGTTAGAACCAGGGATGACACATGCTGTTCAACGTCCTCCCCTCACAGATGGAAAAGCAGAAACTCTGAAGGAGAAGCACTTGCCAAAGTCAGTAAAGAGGATCAAATGAGATCCCAGCACAGGCTTGACCTCCACCCTGAAACTCACTTTAGAAAACGAATTGTGAAAAACTTTATCTGAAGGAAAATGATGCATGGTTTGATGTATAAAAGTCGAATGAGGAGGAAAATGAGCAGATGAAAATATTGTCAGTCTCCAGAGCCAAAAAGACCTGGTTTCAAACCCAAATGTAATCAGGGCCTATCTCTAAGAATGCTTTTGGTTTTGTTTTGTTTTTTTTTTTTTTAATCACAAAAGATACGATGATTATTGGTTGGCACAACTGAATAAGTCCAGTGGCAGGGAAGACTTTGAGTGTGATTTAAGCAGGGCTCCAATTTTGTTTCTGCTGCTAAGTTTTTCTCTGCCCTTTGCAGTTTCACTCTCAGACTAGTTTCCCACTGCAGCTGTACCTGACTGCATCTCACCACCCAGAGCACACAGCAACTGTACAGTGGTACACTGAGAGCAGAGAGCAGGGGTGGTCCACACATTAACTGCAGACAATTTGAAAACAGCAATAAAACCAATGAAATTGGATCTATTATTATCATTACAGTTCAGAGGCACTTTGAGACAAGGTCAGTGATGAAATGTTCCTCCCACCTAAGCCAACTGCAACCACACCCAATGCATGGCACCCCAGTGTATCTGTGCCCCAGAATTTCCAACACAAATCAAGAAAGCCATACTCACTTGTCTAGATTAAACCACCTGCCTACTCCTAAACCCAACCGTGGCCAATGAAAGTATGGGATGTGCTGACTGGCCTAGTGTAAGTTGTAGGCTGATTCCCAAGATGGAATCAGCTTTCTCAAACTCCTAAAAGTTCCCGGTTGAAACCTGGAATGGGTGAGATAGGGAAAGATGAACAAAGGCTGGTGAAGAAGCCATCAGAAGTTCATTACACCTTGTGACCTTAAGAAAGGTCACAAGTTTCAAATATATGCTAGATACTATCTTAAGAGCTGCACGTGTAGGTATCAATACATTCTAACCCAGGAGATAGCTATTCTGATTATCTGCATGTATCAATCAGAAGCCTAACAGAAAGCAAACAACACATTTAAGTTAAAGCACTTTGACAAGGGCTTATTTGCAAAGAGACTATTTACAAAGGGGTAGGCTACGTGTGATCATGATGGTGTGATCACTCACCTAGAGCCAGACCTTCTGGAATGATAAGTCAAGTGGGCCTAAGGAAGCATCACTAGGAACAAAGCTAGTGGAGGGGATGGAATTCCAGTTGAGCTATTTCATATCTTAAAAAAAATCTATGAAAGTGCTGCACTCAATATGCCAGCATATCTGGGAAACACTGCAGTGGCCACAGGACTGGAAAAGGTCAGTTTTCATTCCAATCCCAAAGGAAGGCTCAAACTACTGCACAATTGCACTCATCTCACATGCTAGCAGAGTAATGCTCAAAATTCTCCAACCCAGGTTGCAACAGTGTGTGAACCATGAACTTCCAGATGTTCAAGCTGGATTTAGAAAAGGGAGAGGAATCAGAGGTCAAATTGCTACATCTGCTGGATCATGGAAAAAGCAAGAGAGTTCCAGAAAAACATCTACTTCTGATTTATTGACTATGCCAAGCCTTTGACTGTGTGGATCACAACAAACTGTGGAAAATTCTGAAAGAGATGGGAATACCAGACCACCTGACCTGCCTCCAGAGAAATCTGTATGCATGTCAAGAAGCAACAGTTAGAACTCGACATGGAACAATAGACTGGTTCCAAATCAGGAAAGGAGTGTGTCAAGGCTATTGTCACCCTGCTTATTTAAATTATATGCAGAGTACATCATGACAAATGCTGGACTGGATGAACCACAAGCTGGAACCAAGATTGCCGGGAAAAATATCAACAACCTCAGATATGCAGATGACACCACCCTTATGGCAGAAAGCAAAGAATTAAAGAGCCTCTTGATGAAAGNTGATGCTGGGAAAGGTTGAAGGTGGGAGGAGAAGGGGACGACAGAGGATGAGATGGTTGGATGGCATCACCGGCTCAATGGACATGAGTTTGAGTAAACTTTGGGAGATGGTGATGGACAGGGAAGCCTAGATTGCTACAGTCCATGGGGTCGCAAAGAGTTGGAACACGGCTGAGCAACTTAACTGAACTGAATTGAGGCTGTGTGTTAGATAAGGAAATGGCAACCCACTCCAGTATTCTTGCCTGGGAGATCCCCAGGACAGAGGAGCCTGGCGGGCTACAATGCGTGGAGTCACAAGAGTCAGACATGGTTTAGCGACTAAACAACAAAAACAGCCAAGTTCAGTGTAGGAAACTATGAAGGAGCAAGCAGGGACCTAAGAATAGGAGCAACAGAGTTGCCACCATCCTTAGACCTACAGGGACAAGGGGAGGGAGGAGTTACTGGAAGCTGAAAAAGAGAGTAAGATGTAAAGAGATGGTCTCAGAAACTTGACAGAAGCCAGGGCATTTGGCTAAGAACACAGTTAGCCCAAGGCAGGTTCACAGCAAGAGAACCTAGGAAAAGAATAATCTCACCTCACTCCTCTTCCTCCCAGCTATGGTGGGGGCTCTGTGCTGGTCAATCTGAACAGGAAGCATAGGGTGCCACAGCCTGCTGATGACAGCTGACAGTCTCCTGGAGTGGAAATCAGAGTAGAAAGGGTGGAGAGTAGATCTGGAGGGACAGAGGAAAAAATATCTAACCCATTCCATTTTATAGATGAGGAAACTGAGACTGGAAAGTTTAAGTTACTTTTTGTGGTACAGAGCATATTCTTTTTTTTTTTTTTTCTTTTTTCTAGCTTGACTGAGGAGTACCTAACAAAGAAGAGCATATTCTTTTAATCACTATACTATGTAATCTCTCTGAGCTAGTAAAAATCTAAGCAGAGAGCCATAAACATAAAACATGCTTCACAGATGTTATTTTTCCACTTCATTTTAGCCTCTACTGGCAAAGAGAAACCACTGATAAAATCAGAGTGTCCAGATCTTCCGTATGCAGGGTGCTCCCCCCAGCAAATGAACTAAAGCTCCCTCCCAGGGAGTCAGCCCACATCTAGCAGTCCACACAGTCCCAAAGCACCAGGGAGGCCACAATATAATGTGCTTTTCCTCTCTGCATTTCTAAACTAACTTGAATCACTGGCTGTACTACAAAAATAAATCCAAATGTGAGAGTTTGTGAACAGTTGCCATTCAAGGTGCAATTGATTTGTGACACAATGCACACAGTAACCAGAGGCACACAGACCAAGCAAACAGGGTGTCTGACAATGTGTGCAGACTCCGGCAAGCAACGCCTGCACAGGCCCTCTCTAAGAAAATCAAAGCACTTGACTGGATTCTTCTTAATCCAATTCATGCTCTTGCTTCACTCTTGTCAGGAAGGTGGGTGGCAGACATTATTTATCATTCCAGTGTCACCAGTGGGCTCAGAGAGTGACATGATTTACCTATCGTCAAAGGAGTTTTCAAAACAGCCTAACTCCATTTGACACATTCTTTTCAGCAAGCGAAATATGCTGTCGGTCCATACCTTGAATGTGTCAATATTATTTGCAAGTGACACCCACATCCCCATCCCATGTGATAGAGTTAGATTAGTCACTTGAAAGAGTTGATAGGGAGGTTATTCAGAAAAGAGGAATGCTGGAAAATTTGTACTTTGGGGGCTATGCATCACATGGATGAGAGACTGATAATTATCATGCTGATACGTACAGGAGATGGCTGCAGGCAGGAAACCTCAAGTAAGTGTGCATACGACCTCACTTAAGGCTCAAAAGCACCACAGGAAGTGTTACTACTGTCTGTATCATTTTACAGAACAGGAACATGAGTCCAGAGAGACTAAGTAACTTGCCTGCAGACAGAGTTGGATTCTTGGAGATACAACTTAAGAAGGGCTCTACTGTAGACATCATGAAATTCCTAATAACTTCTAAACAAGGGCTCTACTGTGGACATCATGAAATTCCTAATAAATTCTAAACAAAGGGACCTGCATTTTTATTTTGACCTGCATTTTATTTACCAGGCCCTGCAAATAATGTAGCAGGCTCTGCTTGGAGGTATCTATCCTATAAATACCTACAAGTTGTCCCACGAAGAGGGGAATGACAAGATGTTCAGGTCCCTGGTCTCACAAAGCTGCCATTCCAGCTTAAGATAACAAAGGAACAGCAAGATAATGACAGATGGTGATGACTGCTATAAAGAAAGTAAATAGGGGGGTGAGATAAAGTAAACGTGGATGGGTAGGTGCTACTTTATATAGGGTGATCACCTTTGAATAGGTAACACTTAATGAGACCTGAGACTGAGAAGGAGCTAGCCTGTCAGGACCCAGAGACAGGCTCAGAACAAGGGAGTGCCAACAAGGGTAAAGGACCAAAGGAGGCAGGAGTGGGACATGTGTGGAAGGGTCCAGGAAGAGTCCTCAGGTACTTCATTTGTGTGATGGGAGCTGAAGTGTGGATAGTGAGAGGGGAGGTGCAAGTTGAAGTTAAGGATTAGGCAGAAATCATACCACAGGGGGCTTTTTACGACAAGATTCAGTTCAGTTCAGTTCAGTTCAGTCGCTCAGTTGTGTCCGACTCTTTGCGACCCCATGAATAGCAGCACGCCAGGCCTTCCTGTCCATCACCAACTCCCGGAGTTCACTCAGACTCACGTCCATCGAGTCCGTGATGCCATCCAGCCATCTCATCCTCGGTCGTCCCCTTCTCCTCCTACCCCCAATCCCTCCCAGCATCAGAGTCTTTTCCAATGAGTCAACTCTTCGCATGAGGTGGCCAAAGTGCTGGAGTTTCAGCTTTAGCATCATTCCTTCCAAAAAACTCCCAGGGTTGATCTCCTTCAGAATGGACTGGTTGGATCTCCTTGCAGTCCAAGGGATTAGGAACTAGGATTTGAAGCTCCTGCACTGTGAGGTTAGCAAAGCATATATTAATCAAAGGCATGAGACAAGGTGATGCAATTTTAAGATCACGCAGGCTATTACGTGAACAGATTGGAAGAGGGCAGGAAACATAGGAGTAAATCACAGCTATAACCCACCATCACACATCATGGCTTCCAACAGAACCAGTCAGACGGCACGGGAGGATTTCAGCAAGGGCTCCAGAGAATCTACATGAAACTGAGTCACATTTCATGTGCATCTGTGTGTACTTGCACACACATGCACACTTATAACACATCTGGAGAATCCACGTATAATTGATTCACATTTCATGTGTATAAAGATAAATTTTAAATAAAATGTTAAAAAAACCAAAATATACACAAACATATCATATTCCAAACTTACATTCATTAATTTGTGAAGCTGGATTAACTCAAATTTGTATATAAACCTGAGTTTTAAAATTCCTTTGCTATCTCTGCTTATTAGAAGAGTCTCCTAAGATTACATGATGAGATAATTAACACCATCACTATTTAAAAACATTATTAAGTGTTTCTTAATACTGTACAACCAGAACAAAATAAATAGGATGCTGCTGAGACCAACAGAAAATTGCATCTCTTATCCAAAGTTCGCAATTTCACATTTGGTGATCCCGAGCTTATCACTGGCTATTTTTAAAGAAAGGAAGATGCTATGTACTTAAAGGCATATACTTGCTTTGTATTCTTAAAGAATGATTTCTCTATTTAATGCTGACATAGCAAATGATAATGAATACTGACACATAGGCAGGTCCATTCCTAAAGTTGCGCATATATTCACTCATACAACCCCAAAATAGTGGAAATATTCTATTATTAGCCCCCTTTTCATAGATGAAGAAATTGAACTATAGAGAACTTAACTCTTCATATTAATAACTGAATACAACGCTACATGTGTGTGCTCTGTCGCTCAAGTGTGTCCAACTCTTTGTGACCCTGTGGACTGTAGCCTGACAGGTTCCTCTGTCCATGGTATGTTCAAGCAAGAATATTGGAGTGGGCTGCCTTTTCCTCCTCCAGGAGATCTTCCCAACCCAAGGATTAAACCTACATCTTCTGTGGCTACGACACTGGCAGGTGGATTCTTTACCACTGAGCCACCTGCGAAGCCCCAAATAACAAGGCTGCACTGCGTATAAGCAGTAGTTGTAGAAGAAACACCCAGGTAGTCCAGTTGTAGAGTTCATGCTGTAAAGTACAGGTTGGAAGATATGGGTGGTAAACTACAGCCCATAGGTCAAATCTGGTCCTCTGTTTTTGTAAATAGTCTTATTGGAACAGCCACACTCACTGGTTTACAGGTTGTTCAATCCTGTTGTAGCAAACTTGATTTCACTACACCAGCAGAGTTGGACTATCATAGCAAAGATAACAGGGTCCAAAAACCCTAAAATATTTACTACCTGGTCCTTTACAGGAAAAGTTTACTGAACCCTGCCCCAAACTATACTGCAAGTACTACTTGTCAGGCACTGTTCTAGCACCAGGGATGACACGCATATGGAACAAATGAGACTCCTGTTCTCATCGTGCTTATAATTATATAATAGATTTTGTAAGATTGTATGTGTGTGTGTGTGTGTGTGCATGCGTGCACACGCTTGTTTGTATATGGACACACGCAGGGGAGCAACAGTCTGCTGCTATAAATTTTGACCATCCAAATACAGATGATCCCTTACATTTTATGCCTTTGTTGAAAAAAAAAAATCTAATAGTAGCAGAGCCTTGGGTGTCTTAGAATTGCTTTGAAAGGGAAAACAATTGATATCATTCTAAGGCCTTATGTCACAGGCAAGTTACAAAGAGCATGGCTCTGACACAGCAGAGTAATTCTCATGTATAAAATACACCTGCCTATTAGAACTGTACAGCTGCCTTGTTCTTGACAAGTATGCCAATAAAAGGCTAATTAATAAAAACAAAGATTGGTAAAATTGATAAATGTTTATAACCAAATCTGAGCTTGCAACTGAAAAGGAAACCTGGCTAGTGCTGCAGGAATTAAAATATTTCTCAATCAAAACTCTACCTGCAGTATTTATTTTTTCCTTACACCCTTAGTAGATGCTATTAAGATTTTGTGATTGTCAACATTACCATGGCAACCTGTTTGAGAAGGGATGCAAAAAGATGCACTTAAGGCTTCTCTATAGCTGATACTCACTAATAGTGCTCATCTTTGATTAAAAGGGTGAAGTACAAATTCTTGATGTAACCAGCATCCTATGCCAAAGAACTTGCTCATTTTTTTGGCAGATTATCAGATAATTAAGAAATTCATTGAATTCCTAATACGAGCTGAATCCTGGTAAAATTTCACACTTGTAATCAAAACGTGGTGAAAATCCATCGATAGAGAATAGTTTGCTGATCATATTATCATAATTGTTGATTGATAGATGACATTAACAGTCTAAACACAGATTTTCTTCTCTCTTTAAAAATGCATTCTTAATTCTAACATGTGGCCTTACCTCATGAATTCTGAAGCCACTCATCTAGAATTTGTGATTCAAATTCAATCAGAATGTATTGAATTCCTACCAGGTGCACAAGCATCTTTTATTGAATTCTCTCAGCTACACAACCATTTTTGGAAGTAGACATTATCATACCTATTTTGTAGATGAGTAAATAGAAGCTCAGAGAGGCTAAGTCACTTGCCAAAGGTCACCCAGTGAGAGAAGGGCACAGCCAAGAGTCAAATACTACTCTATTTATGATACTTTCAGGCCCAAGTTAATGTCTATCATTCCTTAGCAATGTTTTCTTAATAGACTGTTGATTATATATAGGACAGAGGAAGGGGCAATATTAAAATAAGTGAGACAATTATTTTCAAGAAGCTCAAACTCTTTAACATCTAACACCACGATTCAAATCCCTACATGTTTGATGATTATAAATAGTTCTCTTACTTATTAAACCTTGAAACAAACTGTGCTGAATATTCTCCAGTCATCCCTTCAGACACACCCTCTTTCATTTTCCACCCTACTCCATGCTATGGGAGGCCTTTCTTGCCCTCTAGCTTTCTTGTAGGTTCAGTCAATGGACAGCACCACAGAAGATCAAAGGACAGAAAGCAAGGGGTATTTATTCCCCTACCTTCCTACAGGTTGGCAGTGGCTTCATTCCTTTGATAAATGTCAAGCACCTCCCAGGTCACTTTATCCTAGAGCCGCAGTTCTCACCAGATTTCAGCAGAAACTGTCTACTTCTGTGCCTCCAGGCCTACAGGGTGACAGTACTTTCTTACCACTGCTATCCTAGGGTGCTTCACCACACCATCCGTTGTGAGTTTCCTTTAACCCAGCTTTTATCAATAGTCCCTTCACTGAGGGCTATTCAATCAAGGCTCTTCGGATGAGACCTTCGGTTATTCATTTAAGATCTTTCCTCTTTTCTAAAATAGGCATTAATGCTATAAATTTTCCTCTCAGCACTGCTTTTGCTGTGTCCTACAAATTTGATATGAATTCTTTTATTCAGTTTAATATTTTATTTCCCCCGAGGCATTCTTTTTCAGCCACAGATTATTTAAAAGTGTAGTGGCTTAGTTTAAAATTGTTGGAAGATTTTTCTGTTATCTTTCTGATACTAGTTTTCTGTTTCAGTTCTGGTCAAATAGATTCCACATGGTTTCCGTGCTTTTAAATTTATTGAGGTTTGTTTCATGGCCCACATATAGTTTATATTAGTATATGTACCATGAGCACTCAAAAACAATGTGTATTCTGCTTCTTTAGGTAAAGTGTTCTATGTATGTCAGTTAGATTACTGGGGAGTGGTGATGATGAGTTCTTCATCCTTGCTGATTTTCTGTCAAGTTGCTCTATCAATTTTCAGTTATAATCATGGATTCGTCCATTTCCTGTCTTAGCTCTATCATTTTTGTTTTGCTTATTGTGCAGCTCTGTTGCTTTGGCACCTCAGTTATCACCTGGTGAGGATGGGGCTCAGTCCCTTAGTCCATCTTCGTAGGTGGGAATAAAGGTAGGACAGTAATTTTTTTCTGTACGGCAGCTGTTTTCTAAGTTTTTTGTCTTGCTAGGCTGCCCTTTTCCAGTCTTTTGGGTAAAGAAAGCAGGCTTTTGTTGGGGCTCATTTTGCCTGGACCCATTGGTCATTTCAAGTTGCCAGTTTCTTTGGCAGCCTGTCTGAGATGTGGGAGACAGAACAAACAAATACACAAAACCCAGTGGACTCACTGCCATGTTACTATTTGGGTCCTGAGGTCTCTAGTCAGTCTGCCTTTCACAGTATTCTTATATATTCTTTGTATTTGTAACATAATGCATGATAATAATGATTATACATACATGTAATTGACAATATATGTAGTTAGTATTTATATAAATGTTAAATTACATTATTTCTAGGGTTTTTAGTTATACTAAGCAAAAGGAATAGGACAAAATATGTCTATTCCATCTTCCCTGAAGCAGAAGTCTTCAGGTCAGGTAGTTTGAAACAGAAAAGTTAATACAGGAAACTAATTACAAATGGTTGGATGAACTGAAAAGCTAAACAGTGAATAAGGAGACCACCCAAAGATCTGCAACAGCAGAAAGTGGCTTCTACTCTAGGACTAACAGTACATACAGAGTATGTGCTGTAATCAGAGCCTAAAAGTTGGAGCTGCCCAATGGGAGACTGGACCACAGAGGGGAAGGACTGTCCAACAGAGCGTCTGAAGGAGCTGGAGACCAGTTATGGACTACCCCCAACCTGAGGAAGAGATAGAGGGTGAAAAAATACATTGGCTTCTCCCCTGACATCTCTTCCTCAGTCCTCTTCCAGTGCCTCCCAACAGCCAAAACAGCTGGAAGCCCCATGTCAGAGGAAATGTCATTTACAGGAGTTAGAAATCTTGGACACTGAGTAGAGAAGAGTGAGGCAGGGAGCAAATAGGGAGGCAATAGATGTCTGGAAAAAACATGAATAGTTCTTTTAGAGCTGCCTTGGATCTGAAGTCAACAATTCTTAAGAGAAGTGTGTGCTAATGCCAAGAACATAGTAAATATCTCAGAAGCTACAAGAATGTATTATTTGGTAGCCTGTGTGTGTCTGGAGGAGGAGGAAAACCATCCTAACATACCCTAAAACATCCAGATGATTTCCTTAAAACCCATCCACTTTACTCTGGCTATAATGTCATAGCTTGACAGATAACCACAAATATTTATTCTTGTGACTATGCTATCTTTAGACTCTGGTGTTCTGATAACTGGGGAAAAATAAATGCAAAGGTATTGCTGTGCCCACTTCAGTAATTATTCTTTACTGGGCTAGAAGTCTCGTGATATGTTTTGTTTTTTCCATTCATTAGTGAAACTACCTGCATGGTAGTTTCCATGCACCGAGATGATCTGAGAAGTTGGCCGTGTTCCCCTTTCAGACGGATACATGAACTTAAAAAGAGTGCTAGAAAATGTTCTGTTTGAACAGGGAAAAGTTTAACAAATAGATGTTCCATGCCTATGAATAGATCAATCCACAGGGAAGACGAACAGATTTTAGACGGACAACTACCACTGCATCAGTGGTGTTAATTTGGTGACAATCCATGTGAAATGTCTTGGAAAGGTTCTGGTAGAAAGTTTAATTCAGCACAGCCTATAAAGTTAACAATGAAGAATGATGAGTGGAAGAACTTAAGCCAAATGTTGTAAAGAACGCATTCAAAGAACCCATTTTAATGAACAACTACTCTATCCATCTAAATTCTTATCCTTTCACTATGTTTTGAGAATATATTTCTAAACCTGGAAGACTAAATCAACATTCCTATACAATTATTTTATAGCTCAGACTTGTTATACTCCTCTCAACAGTGTGTGTGTGTGGAAGGGTTATGCAAAAGAATTTATGTACAGGACAAATAAGCTATCTCTGTTCTCACAAATGAGTAATTGCCTTGACTGTTTTTTCCCAATTAGTATAGCAACCTAGAGCTGCCTGTACTAGTGTTAGAAGACCAGTACATAAATTATCCTTCAACTGTCATTCAAAACAAATATCAAGACAGAACTAAATATCAGGCAGGGGGGAAAAAAGCATGGTTTAATAATAACATACAAAGATAGCCAGCACAGTACTTGAATAAGATGGAGGTGACAAAAGTCAATTAAAATCTTGGGACAGTTTTTGAGATTTGGAATATTAATTAGCAAAAGCAACAACAGAATACCGGCATACACAGGCACCTATTTTGAAATCTTGTTTGTAGTTCAAGAAGCCATTTTTTAAAGAGCACTTGAGAGACTGAAAAGATGCATCTAGAGAAGAAAGCAATTAAAATAATTCGGAACTGGAAGACTTTAGGTCAGCCTGGCACATGTAATACAAAAGGATATGGTGGTCAGCAGGGCATAACAGAAAAACTACTAGGACAGCTATTTCTGTGGGACCCTGTAGTGTTTATTTTTTTCTGGCAAAAGCCACTTTAAAAACACAAATGTGAGAAAGTCCGTTACAAGCCTATAGTGTTGTAAACCATTATGAATTGCCTCTTTCAAGCATAAGTGAAAGAAAGGCCATTTCTGCTCTGGTTAAGCAAACCATATTTGTCCACAATAGGATTAGAGATGCCACAGACTGGGTAGTTTGGCTCTATTTCTGTGACAGGATGTCTATCCTGCAAAAATAAAAATAACTAACATCTTTCAAGAGCCTTCTGTATACTAGGAACTACAATAAGCTTCTAAATGTGTCAGTCCTTCCAAAATGTAAACTGCAGGAAGGCAGGGAAACTTGCCTGTTTTAAACATTATTTCACTCTCACACCCAGCACATAGTAGGAACTAAATATATTTGTATCAATGAATGGTGTTTTTTCAATAGTTAAATGTTTATGTGTTTATCACTTCTGCAATCAGAAAAAAAATAAATTGTGGTTTACTACCTCTTGATAGCAGCCATGAAATCAAAAGATACTTACTCCTTGGAAGGAAAGTTATGATCAACCTAGATAGCATGTTCAAAAGCAGAGACATTATTTTGCCATCAAACGTCCATCTAGTCAAGGCTATGGTTTTTCCAGTGGTCATATATGGATGTGAGAGTTGGACTGTGAAGAAAGCTGAGTGCCAAAGAACTGATGCTTTTGTTCTGTAGTGTTGGAGAAGACTCTTGAGAGTCCCTTGGACTGCAAGGAGATCCAACCAGTCCTTTCTAAAGAAGATCAGTCCTGGGTGTTCATTGGAAGGACTGATGCTGAGGTTGAAACTCCAATACTTTGGCCACCTCATGTGAAGAGTTGACTCGTTGGAAAAGACCCTGATGCTGGGAGGGATTGGAGGCAGGAGAAGAAGGGGACGACAGAGGATGAGATGGCTGGATGGCATCACCGAAGNTTTTGCCATCAAACGTCCATCTAGTCAAGGCTATGGTTTTTCCAGTGGTCATATATGGATGTGAGAGTTGGACTGTGAAGAAAGCTGAGTGCCAAAGAACTGATGCTTTTGTTCTGTAGTGTTGGAGAAGACTCTTGAGAGTCCCTTGGACTGCAAGGAGATCCAACCAGTCCTTTCTAAAGAAGATCAGTCCTGGGTGTTCATTGGAAGGACTGATGCTGAGGTTGAAACTCCAATACTTTGGCCACCTCATGTGAAGAGTTGACTCGTTGGAAAAGACCCTGATGCTGGGAGGGATTGGAGGCAGGAGAAGAAGGGGACGACAGAGGATGAGATGGCTGGATGGCATCACCGACTCGATGCACATGAGTTTGGGTGAACTCCGGGAGTTGGTGATGGACAGGGAGGCCTGGCGTGCTGCGACCCATGGGGTTGCAAAGAGTCGGACACAACTGAGCAACTGAACTGAACTGACCTCTTGATAGTCATGCCTTTGTATAAGTCCCTCTCCTTGAGGGTGGGCTGGATCAACTGGCTCACTTTTAACAAGAATACAATGAAAGTAATGGAATGTCACTTCTGAGATTAGCTTAGAAAATGACTCTGATTTCTGTCTTGTCCTCTACTGCTCTTTGGCTTGCTTATTCTGATGGAAGCCAGCTGCCATGCTGTGAGTCACCCTACCAAAGGGTCCATGTGACAAGGAATTGAGGGAGGCCCCAGCCAACAGCCAGTATGGAAATGAGGCCATTAGTTCAGGGGCTCATGAGGAACTGGATTCTGTCACCAATGACATGGGAGAACTTGGAAGTAGACTCTCCAGCCTAAGTTGAATCTAGAGATGACTGCAGTGCGGGCCATGAAATCTTGTGAGACCCTGAGCCACAGTTACCCACCCAATCCATCCCTGAATACCTGACACACAGAAACTATGAGATAAAAAGCACTTGTTTTGAGCTGATAAGAATGCATAATTTATTACATAGCCATAGACAGCTAATACATAAATCTATAGAAAAACATCTTCTGTCATATTTTTCATTCCCCACCCCAAGGCATTATCATTATCTACTTTCTGCTCTTCATAAAATTACTTCTGTCTCTTAAAAGTTAACCTGGCAATGTGATAACAGCTGCTCCTTCCATGACCATGGAGGCTGTATTACAACTGAATGTTTTCTTATTTTAATATGGTACCCTAGCATATTTACAAAAGGAGTTTTAAACAGTTCCTGGAAAATTATAATTAAATCAAAGTTTAGAAGCTACTTTAAAATCCATTAAGTTTATTCATTAAAACATTGTATATATCACAATGATACTAAGTGTTAAAATTGATCTTCAGCCTCCTTCCTATTGAAGTTAAAATGGGTTCTCCCTATCTAGTTCCATCTATGGTATAATGACATCCATCTGTTTTCTTTCTAATAGCCAGACAACAGCTGTACAAAAGAGTCCTAAGGATTTACACCAATTCACCATTCCATTCTAAATATAGTTAACACCCTCTTGTCTAGCCCCCAAATTCCAATAATATGTACACATTACAGCTTACTTGTGCATTGGCAATGTATAACCCCTTAAATTCTATAAGATACATCTAATACTAAAATGAAATCATAGTAATATAACCTTTGAAGCTGGAAGGGTCTTATGAGTTATCATTACGAATAGAAATGAAATGAATAGAAATAGTTGCCATTATGAACAGAAATAAAATAGAAATTATTTTATTTCATTAATGTGGGTCTCTTATAATGTAGCTTTATCACAGGCCTTTTGCTTATCTCCCCGGACTGTAGATATTCTGTTTTATCCCCCAGGGACTAGGTAGGTGAAACTCAGAAATATATGCCTAATGATTTAATACATGAACTCCACCATCATATCTTGATTCAGAGATATTTCAGCATGGTCTTAGCTCTCAATAATTAACAAGAAAGGGGAGGAAATACACAAATAACAATGATGTACTGAATAAAGCAGTAATAAGAACTGCTTTGGGAAGTATTCAAAATGATATTAGGAATTTATTAAAAACACACAAATCCCTGGACCCCAGCCTCCAAGTGAATTTCTAGTTTCATATGTGAGGGAGTTGCAAGCAAATTTTTCTTTCCTTTTTTTTTTTCCTAATGTTTATTTATTTGTTTGGCTTCATTGTGGGATCTTCAATCTTCGTTGTGGCACGTGGGCTCAAGTTCTCTGACCAGGGATCAAACCTGGGCCCCCTGCATTGGGATGATGGAGTCTTAGCCACTGACTACCAGGGAAGTCCTGGCAAACTTTTTCTATAAAAGAGCCATGGAGTAAGTATTTGAGGCTTTGCCAGCCATATATTTCTGCTGCAGCTAATGAATGCTACTACTCTAGTGTGAAAATATCTGTAGACAACAGATAAGGGAACAAACATGGCCAGGTTCCAATAAAACATTATATGTAGACACTGAAATCTGAATTTCAGAAATTTTTCGCATCATATTGTTCTTTAATTTTTTTTTAACCGTTAAAAAAATGTAATAACCATTCTTTGCTCTTGGACTATACAAAAGCAGACAGCTGGCCATATTTCGCCTGCAGGCCATAGTGGCAAACCCTTGGCATAGATGAAAGAGCACAAACCATGGACTCTTTGTGACCTAAGTTAGCCTTCCAGCTCTGCGCCTTTCTAGCAGGGGACTTAGGCATGCTACTTCCCTATATGCACTTGTCTGTTCACCTGAGAGATGAGAGACTTCAGTAATATCTACTTTACCCATAGGATGACAAGAAACTTGAAGACCAAAAAAAAAAAGAGGCNAACCATGGACTCTTTGTGACCTAAGTTAGCCTTCCAGCTCTGCGCCTTTCTAGCAGGGGACTTAGGCATGCTACTTCCCTATATGCACTTGTCTGTTCACCTGAGAGATGAGAGACTTCAGTAATATCTACTTTACCCATAGGATGACAAGAAACTTGAAGACCAAAAAAAAAAGAAAAGAGGCTAAAAGGCCTATCTGCTAAAACAACAACTGTGCTACTTGAATCATCATAGTAAACGTGTTTTCTTTTAACATGCCAATCAGAGAACTAATTTGGACATGGGATTTAATTAAATGCAGTTGGCTGCATCACTAATAAACTCTTCTCTCTTCATCATATTCTATTACAACAGTAGTCACTTCTTTTTGGCATTTGTTATTGTAATGTGATGAGACCTCACCATAGCGTGTCATGGAGTGCACCAGGCAGCATCTTTTATTTTTATATGACTAGGTTTTAATGGGATTTTACAATTTAGCTCTAGGATGTCTAGCTTGCCAAATCATTCAGCAAATGCTAAGGAAATTGTCTTAACTAGCATACTGCAAGTAAATGGTTCAATTTAATACATCATAAAAATAATAAAAAGAGGAAAATAAAATGGATAGGAAAAAAATCATTTTGGAGAAAAGCCTAGTTTCCTACTGAATTAAGATGTTAAGAAACAAAGTTTATCTTTTATTTCTTCCATTTATAGAGGGAGAAGCATTATAGCTACTGTGATCACGATTCCTTGCAAACCCCTCCCCTCCCAAAAGACACGTTCTTAGTATAATCACATTTACTTTACACCAGGCCTGACAAGTAGTCAGTCATCCAGCCTCTTTTCACAATCTTTCCCTGATAAAGAGGAGTCTTAAAGGAATGCTTTAACTCAAGAAAATGAATATCTAAATAACAGAACATTATGCATTAGACTACAAGCAAGTATGCAGTGGTGAGGGTAGTGAGACAGTACAGTTACAGTTAGAAAATAAGCCCACCTCTGTTATTTGCAGGACCCAAGGAAGGAGCACAAATGGAGAACACATAGTATGTTGAAATATTTAGAAATTATAAATCAAGCAGCATCTCACCCAATATCTAGGACTTGCCCTCCACCCTGGATGTTAAAAGCCTGCTGGACTGTGTAATAGCACAGATATGCTGGAGAAGACAGGATGGAACCTAGACTTTGGTTCCCACCTTGGACTTCTGAGTGGTAACTGGACTTAAACACTATTAGAACTGATGATCAAGTTCAGCAAGGTCACAGGATACAAGATCAATGTGTAAAAATCAATGATATTTTGAGACACTAGCAATGAAAAATACAAAGCCAAAATTAAGAAAGCAATTCCATTCACAGTAGCATCAAAGATAAAATACTTAGACATAAACTTAATAACTATCAAGTGTATAATCTTTAGGAAACAATTTTCGAAGAAATTAAAGAAGACCTAAATAAATGGAAAAGACAGTCTATACTCAAGTATTAGTAAAGTAAATACTGTTAAGATAGTAATACTAACTTGAACAGATTGAATGCTATCCATATCAAAATCTCAGCTGGCCTTTTTGCAGAAATTGACAACTTGGTCCTACATTTCCCATGGAAATGAAAGGAACTCAGAATAGCTAAACCACCTTTGAAAAAAGAAGAGCAAACTTGGAAGACTCAATTCACAGTTTCAAACTAACTATACAGCTGTAGTAATCAAGACACTGGTAACAGAAGGACAGATGCATAAATCAATAAAATAGACTTAAAAATCCACAAGTGTAACCTCAGTTGATTTATGGTCAGTTGATTTTTCACAAGAGTACCAAAACAATTCAATGGGGGGATACACTTGTCTTCTCAACAAATGGTTTGGGGATAGTCACAAAGTAAAGAGGTTTAATCCCCACAATCTAGAAAATGTGACTCAAAACAGATCACAGAACTAAATGTAAGAGGTATACTATGAAACTTTTAGAAGAAAATATAGAAGTAAATCTTTATGACTGTGTTAGGGAAAGCCCTCTGAGATATTACATTAAAAGCACAAACAACAGAAGAAAAAAAACCAGATAAATTAGACTTCATAAAAAATTAAGACCATTTGTACTTCAAAGAACACCATCAAAAAATGATTAAACATGGACTGAGAAAAAAATACTTGCAAATCATATATCTGATAAAGGACTTGTGTTTAGAATATATAAAGAGCGCTTACAAATCAATAATTGAAAAGTAACCCAATTTAGAAATGGGCAAAGATTTTGAAGAAACATTTCTCCCAAGAAAGTATACAAATGGCCAGTAAGCATTTGGAAAATGCCCAATATCATTATTCATTAAGGAAATACAAATCAAAGCCACAATGAGATACCATTTCATACCCACTAGAGTGGCTATAACCAAAAGACAGAAGAAAGATAATGTTGGAACCCTCAGACATTTCTGGTGTGAATATAAAGTAATGCAACCACCATGGAAAATATCTGGCACTTCCTCAAAAAGTTAAACATGGAGTTATCATGTGATGCAGAAATTCTACTCCAAGGAAGCCAAGAGAAGTAAAAATACATGGACACACAAAAACTTGAACATGAACGTTCACAGGAACATTATTCTTAATAGCCAAAAGGTGGAAACAACCCACATGTCCATTAACTGAAGAATGGACAATGGAATATATGCCAATAAAAAGGAGTGATGTAGCTGTATGTGCTATGACATGATGAGCCTTGAAAACATTACATTAAGTGAAAGCAGTCACAAGATAACATATATTGTATGATTCCTGAAAAAGGCAAAGCTCTAAGGACAGATATTACATTAGAGACTGTCTACTGCTGAGGTGGTTGGGAGGAAATGGCGAGTGGCTGCTAACAGATACAGGTTTTGTTTTGGTGTGATGAAAATTTTCTAAAATTGGTGGTTGTGATGGTTACATAACTGTGAATACACTAAAAACCACTGAATTGTACATTTTAAATGGATGAGTTGTATGATATGTGAATATATCTCAAAAAGTTGTTTTAAAAAAGCCCAAAATTATACCACCTGGTTATCTGAGGAGCATGGTCCATCTAGATACCTGCTTATTTATGTATTCATTTGATCATCAGATGTTTATGATTGCCCACTATGTACAAAGTATGAGACTGGGAAACTCTGGTCTTGCTTACCCCTATCCCTGGTGTCTAGAACTGTGCCTAGCACAGAGACTGTGACTTTCTCCCAGCCCTCACCTCCCACACTTGCAAGATTTTAGTCTTGCATCCTCAAAGGTCATTCTCTTCCTTAGTTGCCATACTAAGTTGCCAACTGTTTACTCAACTTTCTTACAAGAGTGAAAAGAAAAAACAATCTTGGTGCCTGGTTATTTGTCATATGTGGGATCATTTAAAATTTGGTTCTTCTCTTGCTTGTGTCTAACAGTGGATAACCATCGGAAACTTTGGGGATATCCACTATAGCACATGGGCAAGGCAGACAAAGAGTTACTGGACACTCAATAAACTTTTCTTTGTTTCTCAGAGAATGTGAAGGACTGGTAATGTCCTCCTCTCATTGGAAAGCTGAGCATCACCAAGTAGATTACCCACACTACTCACCCAGGCCCATGAGTCAAGATCTCAATGTTCTTTAACTTAAATCCAAAGACACTCTAACCGATCTATGGTAGAAACTGGAAACCTTTTTCTTAAAAGGACAGACATCACACATTTTAATCTTGAAGGACACACATCGAGTCTGTGGCTGCTTTTTACTACAACACAACTTAAACAAATAGGCATGGCTGTACTCCAATAAAATTTTATTTATAAAATCAAGCCAAGGGCCCTAGAAGCCTAGTTTGCCAATTCTTGGTATTGGAGAGCTCTGCACTATCTTAAAACCAATACTTCTAATGTGACAAGGTACACAGGTTCAGAAGTCATCTGTAAACCACTGTGGTATTTTTCTCCTAACCTCCCTGGAGTGGAGGCAAGGCTTTGTATTTTGGAGAACTCAGAGCTGAAATTTTTGTTTTTAAAAACCTTCATATCACACAGCAATATAATGACGCTTAAAATAATAGCTGATATTTACTAAGTGCCAGGCACAATGGAAAGTAATCTTTAAGACAAATTAACTCATCCTCACCACAGCCTTATGCAGTAGGATTTATCATCATTTCCATTAGCTAGGAAACTGAGGCTTAGGAAGGTCCAAGGCAAAATAGCTCTGGAAAAAGTTGACAATTTCAGCCTGGGCAGAGCCTATGATTTTAACTACTACACATACTGGAATGTGAGAACCTCACTGTACCCCAGACATAGGTTTTCAAAAACTGAAGGGAAGGAAAGTATCCTGATCCCTTAGATAGCTGGATCCTCCTAAAATCAGGGAAATGGAAGGTCTCATTAAAGATAAAGATGCCCCATATCCACACAAACCCACGGGTAAGCAAAAGCTTTGATGGGGTGAGTATACAGGACTGAGCATCAAGCTTAATGGTATTGAAAGACGGTATGAAGCTCCAGTAGCTAAGCCTGGCATGGCAAAAGGGGATGAGGGGTATCTTCAGAGCTACCCTCCCTCAAATGAACCCAGAGAACAGGAGAAGTAGAACAGTCACTACTAACTGGTTTTTCTGGACACTCAAGTGCCTGGGACCATTTTCGAGCCCTGAGAAGAGGGCTGAAAACAATGCTAATTGGACACCATGCCAACTAGATTGCTGAGGTCTGAGTTAGACCCAGTGTAGTTGGGCAAACTACAAAAATATGTTTCCTTATAATGAAGGATCACAGAACAAGTGCACACTACAAAGTTTGGGGGTCATGAAGAGGAATAATAAAGAGATGTTATCTTGTGACTGAACAAAAGGTAGAAGGTTTAAGTTTCTTTCGTGAAGGAGTCAAGTAGGTCACTGGAGGAATTAGCTTTGAGAGATGAGGTGAGGAGGTGATGTGAATAACCTATTTCATTCTTCATGAATCACACCAAGAAGTTACTCAACACTGTCCTTAGCACTCAGACCAAACTTGATTTCTGCTTCTGTGCTAGACAATATTAGAACCAAACTATAAATAAATCATTTGCTCCAATGAATACCTGCTTCTGGAAGATATGACTCAAGTAACTTACCAAGTCAAACATCATGCTCATCAACATTTGCTTTAAAATTTCATCTTGTGCCCAATAACCCAAAATAAGTATCCCACAAAACTCAGCCCAATTCCAATCAGTTTCCACCTTGCAAGTCTTGCCTTAAAATCATCCAGAGCTCTATAAAATAGTCTTCTCTGACCTTACCTTTCTAAGAAATTGTAAGATTCTATGTCAGTGTTCTCCCTACTACAGTAATTCTAATAAGTTAATTTTGCTTGATCAACAGATATTTCTGGTGGTCTGCTGAATCTTCAGTCAACAATTCAAAATGGATAACTTCAATAGTTGTAGGAAATGAATGTTGTTATATTTAGATATGGCTTCCCTGATAGCTCAATTGGTAAAGACTCTGCCTGCAATAAAAGAGACACCATCTCCATTCCTACGTCAGGAAGATCCACTGAAAAAGGGATAGGCCACCCACTCCAGTTTTCTTGGGCCTCCCTTGTGGCTCAGGGGTAAAGAATCTGCTTGCAATGCGGGAGACCTAGGTTCAATCCCTGGGCTGGGAGGATCCCCTGGAGAAGGGAAAGGCTACCCACTCCAGTATTCAGGCTTGAAGAATTCCATGGACTGTATAGGACATGGGGTCCCAAAGAATCAGACACAACTGAGAGACTTTCACTTCACTTTCATATTTAGATATATTGAAGTAATCACTTAAAAACAGAAATGGCTAAAAGAGTAGTGAGGAAGAGCCAACACTACAGTTTGAAAACATCAGTTCCACAGTGCTCAGTCTTCTTTACGGTCCAACTCTCACATCCATACATGACTACTGGAAAAATCATAGCTTTGATTATATGGACCTTAGGAGGCAAAGTAATATCTCTTTTTTATAATATGCTGTCTAGGGTGGTTACAGCTTTTCTTCCAAGGAGCAAGTGTCTTTTAATTTCATGGCTGCTGTCACTGTCCACAATGACTTTGGAGCACAAGAAAATAAAGTCTGTCACTGTTTCCATTGTTTCTTCATTCTATTCTGGACCAGATGCCATGATCTTCATTCTTTGAATGTTAAGTTTTAAGCCAGCTTTTTCACTCTCCTCTTTCACCTTCAACAAGAGGCTCTTTAGTTCCTCTTCACTTTCTGTCATAAGGGTGGTGTCATCTGCATATCTGAGGTTATTGATATTTCTCCCAGCAATCTTGATTACACCTTGAGCTTCATACAGCCTAGCATTTTGCATGATGTACTATGCATATAAGTTAAATAAGCAGGGTAACAATATACAGCCTTGACACACTCCTTTCCTGATTTGGAACCAGTCCATTATTCCATGTCCAGGTCTAACCATTGCTTCAGTTATTGTTACTGCATACAGGTTTCGCAGGAGGCAGGTAAGGTGGTCTGGTATTCCCATCTCTTGAAGAATTTTCCACAGTTTGTTGTGATCCAGAGAGTCAAAGGCTTGAGTGTACTCAGTGAAGCAGTAGTAGATGTTTTTCTGGAATTCTCTTGCTTTTTCTATGATCCAACGGATCTTGGCAATTTGATCTCTCATTCCTCTGCCTTTTCTAAATCCAGCTTATACACCTGTAATGTCTCAGTTCACGTACTGCTGAAGCCTAGCTTGAAGGATTCTGAGCATACCTTGCTAGCATTAGCATGTGAATGAGTGCAATTGTGCAGCAGTTTGAACATTCTTTGGCATTGCCCTTCTTTGAGACTGGAATGAAAACTGACCTTTTCTAGTCCTGTGGCCACTGCTGAGTTTTCCAAATTTGCTGGCATATTGAGTGAAATATTTTCACAGCATCATCTTTTAGAATCTGAAACACCTCAGCTGGAATTCCATCACCTTCACTAGCTTTACTTGTAGTAATGCTTCCTTAAGGCTCACTTGACTTCACACCCCAGAATGTCTGGCTCTAGGTGAGTGATCACACCATCATGGTTATCTGCATCATTAATACTATACTTTATTGTATAGTTTCTCTGTGTATTCTTCCCACCTCTTCTTAATATCATCTGCTTCCGTTAGGTCCATACCATTTCTGTCCTTTATTGTGTCCATCTTTCCATGAAAATTCCCTTGGTATCTCTAATTTTCATTAAGAGATCTGTAGTTTTTCCCATTCTCTCGTTTTCCTCTATTCTTTGCATTGTTCACTTAGGAAGGTTTTCTTATCTCTCCTTGCTATTCTTTGGAACTCTGCATTCAGATGGGTATATCTTTCTCTTTCTCCTTTGCCTTTCACTTCTTCTCTCAGCTATTTGTAAAGCCTCCTCACACAACCATTTTGCTTCTTTGCATTTCTTTTTCTTGGGGATGGTTTTGATCACTGCCTCCTATAAAATGTTACAAACCTCAAGCCATAGTTCTTCAGGCACTCTATGTATCAGATCTAATCCTTTGAATCTATTTGTCACTTCCACTGTATAATCCTAAGGGATTTGATTTAGATCATACTAGAATGGTCTAGTGGTTTTTCCTACTTTCTTCAATTTAAGTCTGAATTTTGCAATAAGGAGTTCATGATCTGAGCCACAGTCAACTCCCAGTCTTGTTTTCCCTGACTATAGAGCTTCTCCATCTCCAGCTGCAAAAAATATAATCAATGTGAGTTCAGTATTGACCATCTAGTGATGTCAATGTGTAGAGTTGTCTCTTGTGTTGTTGAAAGAGGGTGTTTTCTCTTGGAAAAATTCTTTTAGTCTTTGTCCNCCCTGACTATAGAGCTTCTCCATCTCCAGCTGCAAAAAATATAATCAATGTGAGTTCAGTATTGACCATCTAGTGATGTCAATGTGTAGAGTTGTCTCTTGTGTTGTTGAAAGAGGGTGTTTTCTCTTGGAAAAATTCTTTTAGTCTTTGTCCTGCTTCATTTTGTACTCCAAGGCCAAACTTGCCTGTAACCCCAAGTATCTCCTGACATCCTACTTTTGCATTCCAGTCCCCCATGAGAAGACATCACTTTGTCAACAAAGGTCCATCTAGTCAAGGCTATTGTTTTTCCAGTGGTCACGTATNGCTCAACATTCAGAAAACTAAGATCATGGCATCCGGTCCCATCACTTCATGGCAAATAGATGAGGAAACACTGGAAACAGTGGCTGACTATTTTTCTGGGCTCCAAAATCACTGCAGATGGTGATTTCAGCCATGAAATTAAAAGACCCTTACACCTTGGAAGGAAAGTTATGACCAAGCTAGGGAACATATTAAAAAGCAGACACGTTAATTTGCCAACAAAGGACCATCTAGTCAAGGCTATGGTTTCTCCACTGGTCATGTATGTATGTCAGAGTTGGACCATAAAGAAGTCTGAGTGCTGAAGAATGGATGCTTTTGAACTGTGGTGTTGGAGAAGACTCTTGAGAGTCCCTTGGACTGCAAGGAGATCCAACCAGTCCATCCTAAAGGAGATCAGTCCTGGGTGTTCATTGGAAGGACTGATGTTGAAGCTGAAACTCCAATACTCTGGCCACCTGATGTGAAGAGCTGAGTCATTTGAAAAGACCCTGATGTTGGGAGGGATTGGGGGCAGGAGGAGAAGGGGCTGACCGAGGATGAGATGGCTGGATGGCATCAACAACTCAGTGGAGATGAGTTTGGGTAGACTCCAGGAGTTGGTGGACAGGGAGGCCTAGTGTGCTGCAGTTCATGGGGTCACAAAGAGTTGGACACAACTGAGTTACTGGACTGAACTGAACTGATACAGAATGTAAGCCTGGTGTGCATCTTTTTTTTTTTTTTAAAGATCGCAGAGACTGAAAGGTTTACTCTCAAGTTGGAGAGAAAGGAATTTCTAATCATAGGGGAAGAAAAAGGTTGAATGCGTTTCATGTCTGTTTTTGGAAAACGTGAGTTACTGCTTTCTTATTCCAAAAACCCTTTTCTTTTAAAATAAAGTTATTTATTTTAATTGGAGGCTAATTACTTTACAATATTGTATTGGTTTTGCCGTACATCAACGTGAATCCACCACAGGTATACACATGTGCCCCATTCTGAATCCCCCTCCTTCCTCCCTCCCTGTGGACTATATATGAGAGAAACAAACAAAATGCAAGAGAAAAAGAATTTTTAAAGTAAGAAAAAGTAGTTTTGTCTACTTTATTTTTAAATGCCTTTTTTTCTGTTCTTTTCCTTTCCCTCTCTCTTTTCCTTTCTCCCTCCTTCTCTATTTCACAGAGGGGCTTAGAAGTAAATATTGAATAAATGAAATTAGGAAAGGTAACAAACTTAAAGGAGTAGGAAATGGCAACCCACTCCAGTGTTCTTGCCTGGAGAATCCCAGGGACGGGGAAGCCTGGTGGGCTGCCGTCTATGGGGTCGCACAGTTGGACACGACTGAAGTGACTTAGCAGCAGCAGCAACAAACTTAAAATATATCATAAATGAATGTAGGATCAGGAAACATGGAATAACTTAAAATATAAAGTATTTTAAAGGAAATGTTTTACCTATTTATTTGCTATTACAATATTTTAAACTGAACTCAGAAACTTGAGCAGTAAATGAAAACCAAACTTGGATTTCCTGTATGTGCATTTTGCTTCTTTCTCTTAAAATGAAGCCTGTCTGTAGTATTAAAAAAAAAATCCAGGACACTCACTAGTATTAATTAATCAATTCAGCTTATGGAAGACAATGTGGCCCTTAAAAATCTTAAAACATATGGCTAAATTAGTGTTCCACGACTGAAACAAAAGTGACGTTGAATTGGTAAAAACATTCAAACTGTTAAAAAATTTATTTCAGTAGGTATTGAGGAGAAGATTATATTGAGGGAAACATACAGATCTGAATGTGTTCATGATTCACTTCATTTTTGTTTCTTTTCTAAAATTTGTGACATCATGTCAAAAAAAGATACTGAGTTATAAGAAATTCTAGCTTTTTTTTTTTTNGAGAAGATTATATTGAGGGAAACATACATATCTGAATGTGTTCATGATTCACTTCATTTTTGTTTCTTTTCTAAAATTTGTGACATCATGTCAAAAAAAGATACTGAGTTATAAGAAATTCTAGCTTTTTTTTTTTTTAAACTCCAAGCAATAGCTTAAAAAAACGACTCTGCGCTTCAACACTCTGCTTTTATGCCAGCCACGAAAAATTGCTCCCTATAAGGGCTATTGCCTTGTCTTTAACTGTCAACTCTAACAATCAATAAAGTTTATTCCTCTTTTATTTTTCACATGACCTACCAAGTTGTCATATAAATTAAGCCTTTATAAATTTAATCTATAACCAACTTTGCTTTTCACCTTAATACGAAAGACAGGAGTTGCCATCCCACTGAGTCCACTGGAACAGCTCTTTTGCAAGACAGAACTGTTGATGCCTGAGGAGTGTCTCTAGTTGGAATGCCATGGCTGAGTAATATTTCATCGTGTACTCAGCCATTAAAAAGAATTCATTNTGCCATCCCACTGAGTCCACTGGAACAGCTCTTTTGCAAGACAGAACTGTTGATGCCTGAGGAGTGTCTCTAGTTGGAATGCCATGGCTGAGTAATATTTCATCGTGTACTCAGCCATTAAAAAGAATTCATTTGAATCGGTTCTGATGAGGTGGATGAAACTGGAGTCTATTATACAGAGTGAAGTAAGCCAGAAAGAAAAACACTAATACAGTTACTAATGCATATATATGGAATTTAGAAAGATGGTAAGATAACCCTATATGCGAGATAGCAAAAGAGACACAGATGTATAGAATAGTCTTTTGGACTCTGTGGGAGAAGACGAAGGTGGGACAATCTGAGAGAATAGCATTGAACCATGTATATTATCATATGTGAAACAGATCACCAGTCCAGGTTCGATGCATGAGACAGGGNTGCTGGGAAGGATTGAGGGCAAGAGGACAAGGGGATGACAGAAGATGAGATGGTTAGATGGCCAACTCAATGGACATGGGTTTAGATGGACTCCAGGAGTTGGTGATGGACAGGGAGGCCTGGTGTGCTGCGGTTCATGGGGTCGCAAAGAGTTGGACATGATTGAGTGGCTGAACTGAACTGATGATGAAAGGACATCTTTTTTTTGGTGTTAGTTATAGGTCTTGTAGGTCTTCAAAGAACCAATTTCCACACTTCAGCATTAGGGGTTGAGGCATAGACTTGGATTACTTTGATATTGAATGGTTTGCCTCAGAAATGAACCGAGATCATTCTGTCATTTTTGAGGTTGCACTCAAGTACTGCATTGGGGACTCTTGTTGACTATGAGGGCCACTCCATTTCTTCTAAGGGATTCTTGCCCACAGTAGTAGATATAATGGTCATCTGAATTAAATTCACCCATTCCAGTCTATCTTAGTTAGCTGATTCCTAAAATGTCAATGTTCACACTTGCCATCTCCTGTTTGACCACTTGCAATTTACCTTGATTCATGGAGCTAACATTCCAGGTTCCTATGCAATTTTGTTCTTGACAGCATTGGACTTTACTTTCACCACCAGACACATCCACAACTGAGTGTTGTTTCCACTTTGGATCAGCCTCTTCATTCCTTCTGGAGCTATATCTTTGCTCTTCTCCAACAGCATATTGGGCACCTACCAACCTGGAGAGTTCATCTTTCAATGTCATATCTCTTTAGCTTCTCTTACTGTTCATGGGGTTCTCAAGGCAAGAATGCTGAAATGGTTTGCCATTTCCTTCTCCAGTGGACCACATTTTGTCGGAACTCTCTACTATGACCCATCTGTCTTGGCTGGCCCTACAGGGCATGGCTCACAGTTTCACCGAGTTAGACAAGACTGTGATCCACGTGATCAGTTTGGTTAGTTTTCTGTGACTGTGGTTTTTATTCTGTCTGCCCTCTGATGGATGAGCATCAGACGCTTGTAGAAACTTCCTGATGGGAAGGACTGGTTGTGGGGAAAACCAGGTCTTGCTCTGGTAGGCTAGGCCATACTCAGTAAATCTTTAATTGAATTTTCTGTTGTTTGGTGGGGCGTGTTCCCTCCCTGAAGTTTGGTAGGGGTAATTATATATAAAAATATATAAAACCTAGCATAAACTAAGGTAGGGGTAATTGTATATAAAAATATATAAAACCATTTAAAAATATTAGTAAACAGTAAAGCAGTGGCTAAGAGGCAATTTCCCTAACTTTTGTATAATATCAGGAGAGCTGGCATTCTTTGTTCTGAATTTAGCCCTGAAAACACAATACTAGCTAACAAATAAATATTACTAGTTATGTCCATTCCTGTTACACAAACATAAAAGCCACAGTATGATAGGCATGTTTTACAGGCAGAGATGAGGCCAAGAAAATTGAAGAAGATAATTGAAAGAGTCCATATTACTATTCATCTCTTGCAGTGGGACTTCCTAGGTATTATGTCTTATGAATTGACCTAAACAAGTTTGGGACTGGGTCCCTCTTTGCCTGCCTGCTCTCAACAAGAAAATATCACAAAGGAAAAAGTCCTTTTTCTTGCAGGACAGACCATTTTCCTGAGCCCCAATTATTTTTTAATATTAAACCTGAGAGAGGAAATTACCTTTTTAGATTGGAAAATGCAGTTTCTGCCTAGCTCCACTTTGAGTTTACATATGAAATACATACTCTGCTATGAGATGGTATTGGGAAGGCTGATGGGAGAACTGAGAGGGAGCTAGGGAAGTCATTTACGTGATCTCAGCAGACCAAATGCAAATACATTACAGTTCAAAGAATAAATATGTGTGTGAAAAACTTCCAAACTCCCTGCTACAAAAAATCCCAATCTAGTACTTCACACATAGTGGGTACATCATAAATATTTGATGATTAAATGAATCAACAAAATGTTTTAAAAACTTAAGTCAAAAGATAATAAAATCACACTTAAGCATTAGAGTTTTCTAATCCTTTTAAAATTTATTTTTAAAGCTGGGAAAATAATCATTTCTGAGAAGTATCATAACACTATCTTAGAGAGATACAAACTCCACATACAATTTTATTTAAATACACACACACACACACACACACACACACACACACACATATATATATCACTCCATAAGAAGGAAAAATCTCTAATCCAACAATCCAAAATATTAACTGTAATTTCCTTTAGGATTAGACAGTATTTGTTTTTATATTTTTACTTTTCCATCTTTTAATTTTTCTATACTAAGCATGCATTCTTTGAATAAGGAGGGAAAACTATTTTAAAATGAAAAATTTTCTATCGTAACTCTTAGCAATGGAAATAAGACCTTCGGAAACATACTGGATTGACAACTTTGCTTATCAACAATGTACTCAACACCACAAGACAACTTTTTTTTCCTCAAATTTTTTCTCTGCGTGGTGAGGAAGTTCCTAATTCACAGAAAACGATCTTGCAACTCTTCCTCCAAGAAGAAACCAGAGAAGAAAAAGGTCCATAGCACAGAATCCAGAAAACAATAAGGAACTTGTCTAAGGCAGCATATACCTGACACAAGGGAGCTCTTCACACTCACCCAGGGTTGGCAACATTGTCAAATGATCTCGTTATTTTCATTTCATCTGTTCCCTAACTCATGAAACTCATAATAGTATATTTCATATCCAGTTTCTATAAAAAGAAACTTTCTTTAAAACATAAATGGTAGGTATCACAGAATAAACAGACGAGTGGGGTGCCATTGCCTTCTCCGTTAGCAGCAGCAGCAGCAGCAACAATTACAAGAATAGCTAATGTTTCTGCGTGCCCGCTATGATCCAGGCACCGTGCCATCTACTGTGCACACCATGCATGCATTATTTCATTTAATCCTCGGTGCCATGAAATAGGTACTATTATCTATCACATCTAGAGATAAGGAAACACACAATAAGGAAACCTCAGATCACAATGCGGCATGGAAGAGGAGTCTTCAAACCCAGGTCTAATTCCATCTCATATTTCTAATGATTAAGAGTCTTAGTTATTTACTATTATTTTTCTCTTCTTGTACCACAAAAAAATTTTCAAAACATGATATTAGACACTTCTTTCCAAAAACTGAGAAGAAACACGAGGTTTAAGCATTTAGCAACCTCTGTTTATCCATTTATCCATGTTTTCTTCATTTTTTTTCCAAGAAAGTGATGCTTTGAGGGAAGGAAACATGCTAAAATTATTTTCTTTAATCTGGAAAAGTTAGCTGTAAAATGATACGTGATCATTTCCACATCATTTTTTGTCTTGTATTTTATAATGAAAAAAAAAATACATGCCTTGGTATTTCCACCATTCTCAAGGCATCTGATATAGAAAACTGTGTAGGCAGAAAAATACTCCTGATGAATTTACTGCTTCAACTTAACATTTAGAATGTAGCAGAAAGAATCAATAGGCATATACTCTTCTTGGGAGCCATAAACATTTATTTAAACAAACTCAATGTTCCTTTTGTGTATATTCAACACATAAACAGCTTGAAATCGACTAGAAAAGGAACTATACTCTTAAAAATCTCAGATGAAATACTAGTGAATGGGAGAACCGTATGACAAGAGCAGCATATATACACTGCAGGAGCACGAGTCTTTTCTGTCACCTGATATTTGTACAAATGTGGTAGGTCAGTTTTGGATAGAATGTTAGAGCAAAGAGCAGTATTCACAACCTCAGGGCCCTAAAGAAAAATTGAAGCTCATTACTTCACATTTCAGGGAGTCTGCCTGCTCTGGCATCTGACAATCTATACTTGACAGGTGTCCCCCGGGATGGGGATGCAGGTGGCACATGATTCATATTTCCAGAAATACTGCTATGAATAAGAGCAAATAAGAGCATGGGCTCCAGAGGCACCTGTATCAGTCTGAACCATGGCTCCCCAGTCAGGCACAGAGTGTCCTTAGCTAAGCAGCTTAATCTCTCTAAACCTCAGTTTCTTCATCTGTGAAATGTGAGAACAGCAAGAGTATCTTCCATAGATGTGAGAATTTTTTTTAAATTGTACAATATCTTTATGTATCTATCTGTCTTGAGATACACACACACACACACACACACACACACACACACAGAGACAGCAAAGGGAAGAAATTTCCCATATTGCACAACAAAAAGTAAATGAGAAATGTAAAGACAAAGCCCCAAAGCTCTAAAACCTCTGTTGTCATGCTCTACATTTCTCAATGTCTTCTCAAGGATATTGAGTCACCTTCATATTTTCTCTTAGTTAAATCTTCCATGAATATTTGATTGTGAGGTGCCGGCATTTTGTAAAAGCACCATTAAGCATTCAAACAGTTTTTTCCATATTTCAAAATATTAGAACATCAGGACAATCTATGGCCCAATTTGGCCTTAGTTGGTACAATAATTGCAACTGGTCTCCCTGGATCCAATTATGCGATGAATAAAATAAATCCCAGAGCACGGAAAATTGATTAACTAGTTATCAAAGTACTGTGGCAGATATACTTGGCAGATGTTTTCTACCAAGATTATTCTATATATTGTTTGATTTGTAAAGGATACACATATGCACACAAGAATAGACACTCAACTGTTTCTTTCCATTATCTTTGAATAATACAACAGCTGCACTTTCCATTTCTAAATCTTTTGAATTTTTGCCTAAAACATTTTGTTATAATTTGTATTATTCAGCAGAGAGGGTAAAAATATGTTTTAATTTTTATTGAAATTCAGGTTTCCAGGGGAATTTGTTTTTGACCTTTTTATTGATAATATTCATGCAATTAAATGCACAAATCTTAAGGGCACTGCTCAATGGATTCTAACCAAGTTAACACATTCCTGTAACCACTAGCGAGGCTGAGATTTAGAAAACCAACACCTCAGAAAGCTCCCTCTTACTCCTCTAAATCATTACCTTCCCCACAGTTCAGATCAGTCACTCAGTGGTGTCCGACTCTGCCACCCCATGGACTGCAGTATGTCCAGGCTTCCTTGTCCATCACCAACACCCAGAGCTTGCTCAAACTCACGTCCATCATGTACCTTCCCCATAGGTAACCACTATTCTGACCTCCATCACCAATGATCAATTTCATTTGCTTTGGAACTTCAAATAAATGGAACTAGAGAGTGTGCATTTCCTCTACAACACTAAGTCTGTGAAATACATTCATATTTTTGTTTCTAACAGTAGTTCATATTTTTATCATCAATATCTAGTGTTTCATTGTATAGCTGTGTCACAAGTTATCTATGGACATTTCTGTGTGGGGCTACTATGAGTAAATGACTCTGAACATTCCTGTCCATGGTTATTTAGCACACATGTGTACTTAAACTGCTGTGTGGTAAGCTGGCTTATGTGCAATCCTAGCTTACACTGTCAAAAAAAAGTTTACAATGATGATCTTAACAATTGATACTCCCACTGACAGAATATGAGAGTTCCATTCACTCAGCCAATTTTGCTATTGTCTGTCCTTCCCATTTTAGTTATGTTGGAAGATGTGTAGTGGTACTGCACTGAGGTTTTAATTTGTATTTTTCTCATAAGTGATTATATTGATCATCTTTTCTTATCTGTATTGGACATTTCGATATTAGCTTTTTTTAAGTTCTAAGTTTTTGCTTATGTTTGTACTAAGTTGTCTACCTCTTTTTATTTTTAGTAAGTTTTGGGGCAGTAAGGACAGCTTCAGATTTACAGAAAAGCTGATATGAGAAAGATGGAAAGTGATAGGATATGCAAACACTAACTAAAAGAAAGGTGTTTACCTGTAGCAGTGGTAGACAAAATTTGATCCAAGAACTACTACTAGAGATAAAAAGGATCATTTCATAAAGATTAAGAGACAATTCAAAAGGAGGATATAACAATGTCAAATTTGTTACAGCTAATGTCATAGACTCAAATACACAAAAATGAAAACAGATATAAATAAAATGAAAAATAGACAAATCCATAATCATCATAGAGATTTTAATACATTTTTCTCAAAGAATTTAGTAGAGATATAAAATATTTGAGCAATACAATTAACAAACTTGCCTGTGTGTGTATGCGTGTGTTGTATACCATGCACCAAACAAATGCAAAATATACACCTTTTTTTTCAGATGTACATGGAACATTTATTAAACCATCCACTGAGTCATAAAGCAAGTATTAACAAATGTCAGATTATTCCTTCTAAGACCCATAATCTCTATCCAATCATAAGATTACTATCAAACTGAAATTCAGGGACCTTCTACAAAATACCAACAGATACCAAAACTGTGAAAGTTATAAAAACAAACAAAGAGGACTGAAAAATTGTATGGACCAGGGGAGACTAATGAGACATAATGACTAATTACCGTATGTTAGCCTGGTTTGGATGATGGAAGAGAAAAATAATAGTATAGTTCTTACATTTATGGCATGTCTCTTGTAAGCAGTATATAGTGTTATTTTTTAAATCCAATCTGACAGTCTTTGCTTTTAAAAATGTCTCACTCATTTACAGTTGGCCAAAACGTTCGTTTGGGTTCTTCTGTAAGGTGGTACAGAAAACCCAAATGAACGTTTTGGCCAACTCAATATCTGCATTTAAATCTACCGCCTTACTATTTGCTTTCCATTTGTCCCACCTCTTTTGTGTTCCTTTTTTTCTGCTTTCTTGCATACTTTCTGATTACATGAGTAATTTTTATCATTCCATTTTATTTTTTTAATCAGATTATTAGTTATACATTTTTTTTGTTTATTTAGCATTTACCCTAGATATTGCAACATATATCCAGGACTTATTAATCTACCTTAAATTAGTAACCATACCACTTCCTAGATAATGCAAGAATCTTACAACACTTCAATGACCAATACTCTTCTCCTACCTTTTGTGCTATTGTTGTCATGCATTTTAATTCTGCACATAGTTAAAAGTCACTGGACCTTATTGTTTTATAAAGTCTACATTTATTTAGGAATTCATTCCTAAATAATTCATTCCTTCTTGCATTTCCATCTAAGATCATTAACTTTCTGCTGAAAAACAACTTGTAGTGATTATTTTAGTGTGGATTTTCTAGTAATAATTTCTCTCCATTTTTATTTGAATGAAAATGTCTTTATTTTACCTTCATTTTTGAAGGATATTTTCACTGGGCATAGAATTTTTCTTTGGAAGTTATTTTCTTTCAGTTGTGTATATCTACATCATTCTTTACCCACTAGCTTCCATCATTTCTTTTGAAAGGTCAATTGTCACTTTACTGTTGCTCTTTTAAAGAGAATTTATCTTAGATTTTCTCTTTATAGGTGTCTTTACATTTTGCTATGATACTTTGTATTTATTTTGTTTGAGGTTTATAGGGCTTGGTGAATTTTCAGTTTGTTATCTTTCTTTAGTTTTGAAAGATTTTGGCCAGTTTATCTTCAAATATTTCTTCAGCTCCATTGCCCCTCTCTTTTATTTTCCATTCATTTTTATTCTCTGTACTTCTAATTTAGTATTTTCTATTTATTTATTTTCAGCTCATTAATTCTCTATTCTGCTGTGTCTAATCTGCAGTTAAACATATCTTTTGACTTTTAATTATTTCTGCTTTAGAACTTCCATTTGGTAATACTTCCACAGATGCTAATTTTATGGTGACAGTCTCTACTCTTTATCTACTTTCTTTAACTTAGTAATCATATTTATTTCAAATTTTTATTTTATTAACCATAATATCTGTATTACATATAGGCCTATTTTTCTTATTTCTTTATTGTTTTTGTTTGTTTTTCTTGGCTGTGTCCTTGGCAATAAAAGCACAGAGTCCTAACCACTGGACCACGAGAGGATTCCATAAAAGCCTATTTCTACTGTCAATTTTTTTCTCTTAGCTTTTGTCATTTGATCTTATTTCCTGGCATAGCTGGTAATTTTGGATTGAATGCTGACACTAAGCATGAGTGATTTCAGAGACTGTGGATGATGTTATATTTCTCCAGAGAATATTTTATTTTCCTCTGCCTGACAGGCAGGAAACCTTAATCCAATCAGAAACTGAAATAATTGGAGGTGGTATCTAAGACTTGTGAGGATTCATCTATTACGAATTTACCTCTATCATCAGCTGTAATACTTCAGAGGGCTGTTTTAAAAGCTTGAGGAATTTACTGGGATATATTCTCCTTGGCAGTTTCTAAACTGTAATGTTTGTCTCTCCTTAGAATCAAAAGCTAAGATGGCCAAAAGTTGTGATTATTTTTTTAGTCCCTTAGCAACTACTTTTGGTGTTTCTTAGCCTCTCACTCCACTCATGCCCAGCTTAGGAATTAGCTAATTCCTTGAAGGGAAACTGCATAGAGAATTCTGGATCACTTCTCTGAAGTTCTCATTTCTTCAGATTTTTGGCTCCTTAAGTCTTGGCTATTTAAATAGCCCTGAAGTTAAGTTTGAGGTTCCCCATTCTAGTAATATTGCTATCTCTGCTTTCCCTATTTCAGTTTCCAAGTCCTGCAAGGCAAATAAACAAAGGTTCTAAAGGTAAAAGCATCAGTATATGTAGGACTCACTTTATGCTTTTCCCTTCTCTTTGAAATGATCACCCTTCAAGTTTTAGGCACCTTTATTGTCTGATGGCTTCAAACAGCTGTTATTTTGAATTTTACTGAGATTTTATCACTGTTCTCAGTGGGAAGGTCAAACTAATGCTAGAGAATTTGGTTTCAGTTTACCTTACAACTAGCTCAACCACTAACAAAACTGAAGCCAACCTTTGAATAGGGTGCTATCATATCCCAGTTTGTATGGGATGGTTCTGATTCATGGCTTTTATTTTGGAACAATGATTACTAGTGCCCCCTTTCATGTTCAAAAGTGTCCAGTATGTGCAGTAAATTATATGATCACTTTACTTTCAAAGGTGATTTTTTGTCCGTTTTCCTGCCTCCATTAAAATAACTACTAATTACTTATAAAAGAATGCCATATGACTAAACAATTAAAAAACAGGTATTTCATATGTATTCTTTGTATGTATCTTAGAATTAGCATTTCTTCTATTTACTTGTATGTCTGACACATCATTCTGAAGCCAAACAAACAAAAGGAATTTTTATTTTTAAAGATCAAGGAGATTTCCATAGACTGAATAATCAATCCCAATGTCTAAAACCATAACATCATGCATGTAAACATACATAGAAATACAATGTGTTCCTTTGCAAAAATCAACTCTTTTCCTGTATGTATAATTTTCATGGTCTTTCAGGACTGAAAGAAACCTCAAGATGACTGAACTCTGCCATATATTCCTTTTACAGAAAAAGACTCTGCGGTCCCAAAAGTTAGTTTAGGATGACCTAAATGATTTATCCAGCATCACAGATATATTCTGAACTGCCTTGGCTCTTAGTTCAAAGTAGTTCTCTCTATATACACTATTTAACCCAGTGTTTCTGTATCAGCAGAATCTTCCTGCTCCTGTAACAACCAACACCTCCCGTTCCTATATACTAGTATACAAGGATAAAAGTACTTGGGAATCCTTCCATGTTGGGATATAAAGGACAAGATTTGGACCTTTCATACTAGGATATAAAGGGAAAAAGTTCTTCCTGTGAATTTCATAAAGTAACCATTTACATTTTATCCACTTAATGTTTGCCAGATTACCTACTGAGTAGTCCCCAGGGATCTGGAGTTGCAGATGGTTCATTAGGAGTCTTCGTTTATTTCAAATAGAAGAATTCACAGAGTACATGATTTATTAGGTAGCTGCAGCAGACACATCTGGTGCCCTGAGTCACATCCACTTAGACTTATGCCTGATTTTAGCCAGGTTGTAGTAGGTAATTCAATGCAAGCTTAGATCTGTTTCCCGGATAGCATCTCACCTACAGCCAAGACTGAGTATCCTTACTTTCTGTCCTGTGACCCTCTTGGATGTTGGTGGGAGTTTTTGTACATGCATGGAAACAGCAGGAGCAATCTTGACTAACGAACAGGAGTTAGTGAAGACTTAGTAAATAAACACTCCTGCCTGCAAACTATTGTAGACAATTCTGAGACTCATTCTTCTTAGGATGTTCATGTGCTTCCTAGGATGTTTCCATGGAATTAAGCCCTGTTGCCCAAATATCACCCTTATGTTTCTCCTTTTTCTTCTCTCCAATCTCATTCTTCCTGCTCCCTCATTCTTGCCCCCCTTCCTCAACATCACCTCTCACACACACGTCTTTGTGTCAAAGCATGCCTTTGGAGGAACCCAAATTACATCATGTTCACACTCTATACACTCCTCCACTTACAAAATGTCCCGATTTCAAACCCCTCTCAACTTCACACACATGTGAAGACTACTCCTTAGCTCCTATTGCTATGCCATGTCTTCCTAGACAGTAAAGGATAACTATAATGAATGTGTTCTATTACAGTGCCATCTAGTGGCAAGGATGAATCAAAACTCATGGCATCTAAGTGACCATCCTGTAAATATTAAACTTAAACTGGTAATTTCACATTATACAGGAAAGATAGATGTATTAAAGAGCAGGCAATCTTACAGTTCCATTGAAGGTCAAAAAGATAAATGTTTGTGACAGGGTATTAAAAGGTTGGGATAATTTTATGATATGTGTGTAACACAAGCTAAAACACTGATAAAGATAATCAAATCTCATGCATGAAAAGGCAAAAGCTAATCGCCAACAAGGTCAGGTAGAGGTTTACCTCTGTGTTTTGATTTAGCTGAGCACAAAGCCATATTAAACACACAAAGTTGTTTCACATAGCATAGAAATCTGCCCCAAGAGGCAGTGCTTAAGAGATCTCAGGACAGAAATGAGAAGTAACGCTAAACAATAATTACAATAATAACAATAACAACAACAGCTACCATTTACGGAGTACTTACTATGTTCCAGGCCCTATGCTAAACATTTAACCCATGTGGGCTCATTTAATTTTTACAACAGCCCTATAAGGTAGGTACTACTGATACCTTCATTTTTTAGATAAAGAACTGTAGGCTCAGCAAATTGGTGAAGTTCTCAAGGTCACATACCCAATAGAGCAGAAGGAGATTTAAACCTACTTGTGCCTGGCTACAAGGTCTGTTCTTTTATCCAGTTCACATTTCACGTTGCATCAGAAATGATGACCAATTTTATGCCAAGTACATTGTGAGTGANTCACATACCCAATAAAGAGCAGAAGGAGATTCAAACCTACTTGTGCCTGGCTACAAGGTCTGTTCTTTTATCCAGTTCACATTTCACGTTGCATCAGAAATGATGACCAATTTTATGCCAAGTACATTGTGAGTGATTGTTATCAATAACAACCCCCCATTTTACAGATAGAGTGATGAAACAGTCATGGTTAAATATGTTGTCTTAGGCTACCTGGAAATCAGTGACCTGCCTGAATTAAGATTCTTTGGTCATTAGACTCTAGTCAAAACATATATTCTTTCTCTTGACTGACTTCTGTCAGCAATTAATTTATATCCCTAAGCAAAAGATCTGATTGCCTTATCTTAGATTGTATAACTGAAAATGCTATTATTAGATAAGATACTCTACAAAACTATGGGAAAAAAATCTGTCCTAGAGAATTTAATTGTGTGCCATCTTCTGACAGTGAGTTTCATAGTTCAACCAAGTTTTGGGTAAATTAGAACTCAATAGTTACAATTTATGTTCCCAGTAATTCAACCTAACACAAGAATCAGTGGATAAGATGGACTTATCATCAAAGGGCATATGGACCTTGATCATGACCGAAAAGAGAATCTTGTTAGTTATATAGGCATGACTCACTGAAGAAAGAAGAAATATGCTTTTGGATTCTACTGAACAATCATTAGTACAACCTTGGGTAAGGTATTTAACCTTTTGGGGCCTTAGTTTTTCATCTTTGAAGAAGAAAAATGAAACTAGTTTCACAGAGTGGTGGCGATGGTAAGGATTCAACCAGGAATAACATACAATACATGGTAAAACTTAAATGGTTTTCCTTTTCCATCCTTTCTTCGTTTCCTAAGTATGTTTAAGTTGCCTATGAAAATAGTGTCAATAGTCTCTCTTCTTCCTTCCTCTGGTTCAAAGAGGAAAAGTTCTTCCAAAAATCTGAATAGTGTAAGGACCTAATAAATAAATAACTTCTGAAATACTTGGACTTGCCAGTGGAGGAAAATTTAGCATTATCTAACAACTTATAAATGCAAATACTATTTGATCTAGCAATTCTACCTGTAGGAATACTGAAGCAATAATTTAAACAGCAAAATATTTGTTAAAATCTGAATGTCTATCAACAGAAGATTGCTTACATAAATCATGATACATGGTACATCAATACAAGGGTACATATGCAACTGGAAAAAAAATTACAGGATATATTTTTGAGTAAGAAAGCAAGGTATAGAACATTATGAATAATATATTATTACTGTATAAAAAGAGAAAATAAATACAAATTAGTATTTGTTTGCATGTGCACAAATTCTGAAAAGACACCCCCAAAATTGTGGTTTCTAGTAAGCAAGGTGCGAGAAAACTTGGATCCATGTGTGGAAAGAAAGATTTCATTGTATTTCACCTTTTTAAATCAGTGGCAAAAATTTAATAAATTAACTACATTTAAGACATGTTTTGTTGGGCTTGTACCCACTTCCAAAAGCTAGTAAGATCTTAAAGTCTGCCTCCTTATCTCACATAGTTTATAAAAGACAGATGAATAAACTGAGCCATAAACTACCAGATTTCCCCATAGCTTTTTTAAAAACGTGAATTTAGCAAGATTATAGAACATAAGGTCAATATATAAAAATTAATTGAATTTTTCTATATTAGTGACAATTAAAATTTAAAATACCATTTGTAATAGCATAATAAACACTTATGAGTTTAAGGGGGGAAAAGTACAACCTATACACTGAAAACAATACAACATTGCTGAGAGAAATTAAAGACATAAATAAATGAAGAGGCATACGGATTAGAAGATTCAGTATTACTAAAATGTCAGTTCTCTTTAAATGAATCTAGATTCAACAATCCTGATCAAAATCTTATCAGGATTTCTCTTGTAGAAATAGACAAAGTAATTCTAACATTTATTTGGAATTTCACAGTTTAGAATACACCTGTAAAAAAACTCAATTTAAGACTCTCATCTGATTTCAAGACTTACTGTAAACCTACTATAATTAAGACAGAAATAGCAAGATAATTCAATGGGGAGAAAAAAGAGTTGTTTCAATCAACTGTGCTGGATCAAAAGAATACTGTATGGGAAAAAAATCAAACTCAACATCTGCTCACACTATATACAAAATTTACTTGAATTTACTTGAAATGAAAGATAGACCTAAACATAAAACTAAATGATGATACGTCTAGAAAATAAATGTAGAATACCTTCACAAATACCTCACCTTTTGAGGTAGGCAAATATTTCTTAGATAATGGAAAAGCATTAATCATTAAAAAAAATTAGTGAACTAGGCTATAACAAAATTTAAAACATAGCTCTTCAAAAGATCGTGGAGAGAAACTGTAAAAGCAAACCTCAGATTGAGTGAAAATATTTAATAAAGATCTCAAATGAAGAATAAAGTTATCAATGAACTGCATATTTTACTAAAATGATAAATTTTATGTTATGAATATTTTAACAATAAAAAAGGCAAAACAAAGAGAATATATACAGCACTCCTAAATCGCAATAATAAAAAGATGCTCAACTTTATTAGTGACCAAGAAGATGTACATTAAAAATCACAAAAAAATGCTATTCTATTCCTCACAGGATGGTTAAAATTAAAAAGACTGACAATACCAAGAGGTGGCAAGGATGCAGAACAACTGGTACTTTCATACTTTGTTGCTGGGAATGCAAAATTGTACAATTTCATTATAAAAGAGTTTAGATGTTTCCTTTAATTTTAAATATGTTCCTAAACCAAGTTTTCTTAGCCTCAACACTACTGAGATTTGGGGTCAGATGGTTCTTTGCTATGGGAGCTGTCCTGTGCATTCCAAAATATTTTGAAGTATTCCTGGCCTCTACTTGTCTGATGCTACTAGCACATCCACATTCATGACAAAAATGTCCCCAAACACTGTCAAATGTCCTCCAGAGTGCAAAACTGTCCCCAGTTGAAAACCACTTAACTATTCTATGGCCAAGCCACTGAACAACTGGTTACTTACTGAAAAGAAAACATACTTCCAAAAAGAGACTTGTGCATAAAAATCGATATGTTTTTCCTTAATAACTAAAAAAATACAGAAATAATCCAAATGTCCCTTAACAGGTAAATGGATAAGCAAATTGTAATACATTCATTCATACAGTAGACTAATTCATGAATAATGTTGCTATGAACATTGGTATACAAGTATCTGTTTGAGACTATATTCTTAATTTTGGGGGGTGTATACCTGGAAGTGGAATTGCTAGGTTACACAATAATTCTTTAACTTTTTGAGAAGTCCGCAATAACTTTCAAGAGTATAAAGGGATCTGAGATTTTTTTAAAGTTGATAACTGCTGTCCTAGAACATTCCAGCTTTGCATGAATAATTTCTGCTTGTATATTCAACATAAAGACAGGTATCATTTGCTGTGTTATAAGGCCCTCCTATGTGTAGCTTATGCATACCTTCATTTTGGCTCTTGGTATGCTATATTTTAATCACCCGTTAGCTCCACTCTCCCCTCTCTATAAACTATATACTCTTTCAGGCTGAGATTCAGGTCTTTTCTATTTGTGTGTATACCCAATGTCTGGAACGTAATAATGCATAAGAAGTATTTGCAATGTATTTTTGAAGGAAATTAAAGATGATTATTTGAAATGTTCTATAGAAGAGGATTGATAAAGATTTCACTTATATGTCATCTCTAATTGCCTAGTAATGGCTGCCTGCAGGTCTGTTGAAAAGGATCCTGGGGTCATCTACAGGCTTAGAAGGAAGGAATGCAGAGACTAATTAGCAATGTTACTGAGATGTGGAAAAATTCATACTTACACTAGATGCTAAATCCCCTCTCAGTTCTAACATTCCATGTAGGAAAAGCAATTATTTTTGCCTTCGAATCTCATCCTTATTAATTTAGTCTAAAAATCTGATACCTCTTTTATTAGTAAATTAAATGTGACAATGTTGCAAAATCCACTAGATAGGAAACACAAATATTCCCTCTTCAGTCTGCATCCCTACCCCTGGATCCTGTCAAGATCAAAAACCCCTTATAGAATTCTTCATAGATTTTTACAAATACATCAACACAATTTTATGATAATATGAGGTTGTTAGATTTGAAATGACTCATACTGCTTTCATCTGGGGACTCATTCCTTACCCAAGTAGCATTCGGAGAAAAATATATACAGCTTACATTTTCATTTTATTTCTAGTTTCATGTCTTTGGTTTTATTTATAAAAAGCTACACATTGCTAGAAAATGAAAATCATTCCACTGTATTATTACATTATTTCTTCAATCTCTTTTTGCAGATGGACAGCTATTTGAGTTAAAGAAATTACTGGCTAAGATAAAAAAAATAATTATGACTTAGAAAGACTAAGAAGATACATTTGAATGGGGAGTCTGAAATCGTTATGGCCTCCATTTCAGGAAAAAAAGGGGGGGGAGAAATCTATAAATTAAGTGTGGGTATATTATTACTCACATAGGTGACATGTTGATATATCACGGTATTAATTTAACGACACTGACCCAAAGATGTTACTCCCAGAAAGATCCTTTCGTTTGTGATGTTTAGATTTGTGCAAAGATGACTAGGCCTCAGAGAATGAGCAATGTACTTATCTTAAACTCACCCTGTATGGTGTAGAAACACTAAATGAGGAACTGAGAATTTCATGACAATCTAAATGATGCTACCTTCATAAAGGAACAGAAAATTTTCTAATTTCTTGAGGATAAAGAGCAGCAGGAATGCTTTTTCCATATGCATATGTGTGCAGAAGAGCTAATAAACTATGAATGTGATACAAAACAATTTTGCAGCCAAGGCACAAAAAAATACTACCTTAAATTTTACAGCACATTTTGCTTTTTAAAAACATGCTCACATCCATTATTTCATTTTATCCTCCCAAGAAACCTGTGAGGTAGGTAAGTCAAGTTTCATTATCTCCTAGATTTATCTAACACTCTTGCCACTACTACTTTATGATAGGGTTCGTGCATCCACAGAGAAGCAGTCCTTGCATTAGAGCCATATTAAGTGACTCAGAAGAATCAGAGAAACTCATTAACAAGTATGCATTATAAGGGACAGGGGTGCTCTTTCTTAACTTGGGAGTTGACTTTCCCTTACAAATATTCTACCAGCAAAAATTAGCAATAAATACATTTGTTCTGGTGTATTGCAGTGGGGATTTCCACACAAACCACAGTTGACTTGCCAGCACAGGGTGATAACTATATAAAAAGCGACCCCCCCATGACTATGTGCAACAAAAGCACTGGCTCTCTATTTCTTATCCCCTTTCTCTTTTTTCTTTTCTGGCCTTTAAAAGAGCAAAATCTAAGAGAAGGAGCATTTTAGGTAAGACAATGCAGTGAATAAAAATTGCCATTGTGTAGACAGAGCCCATGATTCTATTTAATGTAAAACTACTATACGTATTATTTAGTCCATGCCTTATTAGAAATACAAATGAACAGCACTTATTTAATGCTAATAATATAGCAGGCAGAGTAAAGAAATTTGCTTATAAAAACACTACCTCAAAGTTTGTTCTTGTGTCACAGTGAAGAAAAGCATTTCTTTAGGAGTTGGAATAAAAAGAGATTTTGGTCAACTGTGCTTATCAATATAGCCCGTTCACTTGTTTATCTCCAAAGCATTTCATCTGTGTGTGTAAAGTAGAGGGGCCACTGCATCCAGAGGTCTCTGCTCTAGACCCCTAGGCTCTGAGCCCCACAACCCCCTCTCAGCAAGTTCATATCTGAGATGAACGTGGCTAAGAGACTGCCCTCTACACTGGGTCTTAGAACCAAACTCAGTTTTTCCGCTGATGGCTTATATTTTGGGGAGGCAGTGAGAATGTTATGCAATCACATTATATAGTAAGACACAAAGTTAAATTTGACAGTATTCCAGGAAGCCTTCATGAACTGTTTTTACCTATAGGTGAATATATCTAACCAAAAGGTTTTCTGCTCCTCCATTATCTCCATCAGCTCAGGATGGTTAGAGAATGCTGTTTGGACACGGTGCAGCTAGAACTTTGTTCTTATTGGCAGCAATTCACCCCTAAACAATGAGAGGGGAATGCTATCTTCTCTCCCTTCCTCACCCCGGCTATGCTTCAGAATCGAGTGATTAAGGCCTGGGATTTGTGTTCCAGCACCTCTCCTTTCTGACTTTAGAAAATAATTTATGTGGGCATGAGTTTCCTGATTTGTAAATGAGGATTCTGAAAGGCCCTGCCTCACAGCGGGTTGTGAGAATAAAATGAGGTCATCCTTAGGGCAGAGTGCCCAGAATGGTGTAAGTGCTCATTGTTAGAAGGGTACATTTATATGGCTAAAAACATAGTTTTTCTCGATCTTGACAGCAGGCAACCTACGAGAGGTGAAATTTGTTGTTGTTGTTCAGTCGCCTAGTCGTGTCCAACTCTTTATGACCCCTTGAACTGTAACATGCCAAACCGCACTGTCCCTCAGCATCTCCCATAGTTTGCCCAAGTTCATGTTCATTGCATTGGTGATGCCGTCCAGCCATCTCATCCTCTGCCACCCTCTTCTCCTTCTGCCCTCAATCTTTCTCAGCATTAGGGACTTATTTTCTGACACCTTTTCAGACAGGGCCCAAGGTGGGTATGTATCTATAGTGTTGATTTCTGAAACCATGCTAAAATATAACACTGCTTTTTTACACCTTATGTAATAAATTATTTCCTATCTCAATCTTCCATTGTACCTCACATTCACCTATATATCATTCTACACAACTGTCCTGTTCATTATTTTGTCCTATCTCAGAGAACGGGCATGTGAAGAATGGAGATCTTTTACTTAATGTTAGTTTCTGCTACTCTACCTCCACAGAAGTTCTTATACTGATTGCCTAAGATTTCCATGGTGCCCATAACCAAAATATTTTTAGTCCTGATTTTCCTGGATCTATTTCTCCATTGTACCCAACTGACTACTTAGGGTTTCTTGAAACCTTCAAGAAGCTACTTTTAGCTAATACTCTTCCTACCTACCTCCCTATTTTTCCTCCTCCTTCTCTGCCCAACCACCAAATATTAGTATTCCCACTGGGTAGCAGCTTAAAAGGAAGAAGTAGTTCTGTTTGTACTGATGTAGATAAATTTCTAAAGTATCTCACGAACTTTTAAAAAGAGATATTTTCACTTATCATTAGCTTTCTATGTTTATTTTTATATAACCCAACCATGTATATTAGTTTTGTGGGGCTGTTATGACAAAGAACCATAAATTGTGTGGATCAGCAATACATAAATTTATTTTCTCATACTTCTGGAGGCTGGAAGTCTGAGAGCAAGGTGTCAGCAGGGTTGGTTCCTTTTGGGAGGCTCTGGGGGAGAATCTCTTGCTTGCCATCTTCCTAGTTTCCAGCCCTTGCTATCAACTCTTAGCATTCTTTAGCTTGTAAATTCAACACCCCAATTTCTGCCTCTGTTGTCATATGGCATTCACCTCTGTGTGTGTCTGTGTCCAAATTTTTTCTTATCTTACAAAGACACCTGTGACTGTATTAGGATCTTCCCCCTGTGATCCCATATGAATACATCTTAACTTGATTACACTTGCAGAGAACCTATTTCCAATTAAAATCACATTCACAGGTCCTGGGGGTTAGGATTTCAATGTATCTTGCTGAAGAAAACAGTTCAACCCGCAACACTATGCTTAACTTTTAACTGGTTTAAAATGTTAACAGAGGTAATCCGAGCAGTGGGTTTCTACAACTCATTTTCTTTTCTTCTGTGTCTTGTGTATTTTTCTTAATCTAACAAACATTACATAAATACACACAAATATTGATACCTACATATACATGCATATATACTGACATAAAATAATTAGTACCTTGTAACTTTCTATCCTTGGGTCACCTGGGTCTCCTTTCTTGGATCAACTTCCTTTCTTTCTATTCACTAAGCAGTTTCATCCATTCTCATGAATTTAGTTCTGGCCTAAAAGACGCTTACTCCTTGGAAGGAAAGTTATGACCAACCTAGACAGCATATTAAAAAGCAGAGACATTACTTTGTCAATGAAGGTCCATCTAGTCAAGGCTATGGTTTTTCCAGTGATAATGTATGAATTTGAGAGTTGGAATATAAAGAAAGCTGAGCGCCGAAGAATTGATGCTTTTGAACTGTGGTGTTGGAGAAGACTCTTGAGAGTCCCTTGGACTACAAGGATATCCAGTCCATTCTAAAGGAGATCAGTCCTGGGTGTTCATTGGAAGGACTGAGGTTGAAGCTGAAACTCCAATACTCTGGCCACCTGATGCGAAGAGCTGACTCATTTGAAAAGACCCTGATGCTACGAAAGATTGAGGGCAGGAGGAGAAGGGGACAACAGAGGATTAGATGGTTGGATGGCATCACCGACTCAATGGACATGGGTTTGCGCAGACTCCGGGAGTTGGTGATGGACAGGGAGTCCTAGCGTGCTGCGGTTCATGCAGTCGCAAAGTCAGACAAAACTGAGTGACTGAACTGAACTGATGCACTAAAGACTCCCAAATCAATGTCTCTACCCCTTTTAAGAGTTTCAAATATGTATCATTTAATATGTCCAAAACAAAATTATCACTGGCTTTTCCTTTCCTGTCCTTATTCTGCCCAAACCAGACACCGGTGAGTCCTTCCTGAGGCCTCCTTCTCCCTCAGCTCTCACATCCAGTTGAGCACCACTCTGCTGGTTCTTTCTCACTAACATCTCTCAATCCAAGTGATCCTCTCCATCCAACTGCCATTGCCTAAGTCCAGGTACTCATGATCTCTTACCTGGACTATGAAATAGCTTATTAATTGCTTCCCCTGCATCCAATTTTACCCTTTAAAACCATCACTTTCAGGGTAGGCAGAGTTAGTTGTACATGTGTGTGTCAGTTGTTCAGTGGTCTGACTGACTGCAACTCCTTGGGACTGTAGCCCACCAGGCTCCTCTGTCCATGGGATTCTCCAGGCAAGAATACTGCAGTGGGTAGCTATGCCCTTCTCCAGGGACTCTTCCTGATCCAGGGACTGAACCTGGGTTTCCTGCACTGCAGGCAGATTCTGTACCATTTGAGCTACCCGGGGAAGCTCCAGAGTAAGATATATGAGATGCAAATTAGATTATATTGCTTTGCTGCTTCAAACCTGTGTCCTCTAGTTCCTGAGTCTGCACACAAGACTCTCCATCACTGTCCTACCTATCCCTTCGGCCTTGTCTCTTGCCTCTCCTTGCTTTCAACGCTCATTACTAACATCAGATAGCTTGCTAATTCTGCTTCACACTTCTCCTCTGCTGTGCTAGTCCCTCTACCAATAAAGCCCATTCTTTCTTTTTAGGATGCATTCCAGGTATATCATGCCTTCTGAGAAGCCTCTTTGAAACCCAGTAAAGGAGTGTTCTTAGTATGTATGACCAGAGCACCCTGTGACATTGCTCTTTTAACCTTTTCCATATGTATTAAATGCCAAATTTTATGACTGTCTCTCTGACTGTAAGCAGAACAGTAAATGCCAATTATTTTCACCAAGTGTCTACAGTGCCTAGTCCAGTGCCTGGAATGAAGGAGAGGCTAAAGAAATGCTGGTTTAGTGAACAAAGGAAGGCATTTTACTATTTGGGAATTTCCATCAACTTAACAAAGGAATAAATTACCATTTAGTTTTATGTTAATAACATCTCAAAACACTTATTTTATACACAACAGGGTGTCTTGACCTTGGTACTAGTGACATTTGGTTGGATAATACTTTGTTTTAAGAACTGTCCTAAGCATCACAGAATGTTTAGCAGAATCACTGGCCTCTACACACTAGATACCCGTAGCTCCCCAATTCCTAGTTGTAACTACCAAAAACTATCCCCTAATATTCCCTGGTGGGAAAGGAGGGACAGAATTACCCCAGCTAAGAAGAACTAGTATAGATTGGTATTTAGTATAGATCTTAAATTTTATAATATCTGTGAAGGTAGGATTTCCCGTAACATTTTATTTGATCCCAAGGGATATTAATTATTCTTTGTAAGAGGAAATCTGCCATTGTTTATTATATGTTTTAAAAGGCATTTAAATCAACTCTATGTATAACTTTAGAGCACTTTTCCAATATAATTACCATGTAAAAAGATGAGATCATATCACTTATTGTTCTATAAAAATATAGGTTTGCTTTTAAAAAAAACATATATATGTGCTAATTCTCATTTGGAAAGGAAAGATGCTAACCTCTGGCTGTGAGAGAAGGAAGGAGAGAGAGAGAAAAGGTATAAGGGAGAAGGTGAGGAAGAGGCTTGTTTTAATTCAAAATTCAGGGTTTTTTTTTTTAATGTTAACTCCCAATTTCCTTTGCTCTCCGCATGATGCTAACCCACTGTTATTGACCAGCGTGGTCAACATTAAACAAAGAACAGTGAACTCGATTACACAGCCTAGTCAGGCAAAGGTCAATCCAATATTCCAATTGACAGAGTTGCCAATATTCAGAGTATTCTACTATTCATAAACACCCTGAACATGAAAACTATACGAAAATAGTTTAGAAATTCTTTGAGGCAAGGGGAGCACCTCCTATGTCCAGGAACTATAGATTTTTTTTTTTTAATGAGCCACAGATATGAGCTCTCTTCTCTGAAAGTTTATGGTCTAGTAGGTGGATATAAAAGTTAATGAAACAGTCACAATGATGGGGGTATAATTAGAAACTGAAAAAGTGCTATGAAGGAAAATAATTGAGGAACATGACCTGAACTTAAGAAAGTGACACAAGATCTAAAGAAGGAATCGAAGGAATTAACTAAAAGTGACAGAAGACAACCAGCTGCAGGTGGAGGGGACAGCATGAGTAGCTGCCTTGGCAGCAAGGAGCATTTTAGAATGCAAGAGAACAGAGGAGCCCGAGGGAGCTGGGGAGTTGGGCCAGGGCAGCCAGGTAGGGCCTACTGGGCCATGTGGAGGGTAGATAAGACACAAAGGCCATCAACTGATGTAGATGAAACAAATCATTCTGCTGTGGTGTAGAGAATGTATTGGTAAAGCAGAGCAGAGAGGATGTGTGGGGACTAGCACCAGCATATTACCAAATCACTATTTCTTAAAAGCTCAGGCAAAAGAGTTCCAGTTTTACAGCATGGATGAGCCTTGAAAACATGATGCTGGACTTCCTTGGTGGTCCAGAGGATAGGAATCTGCCTGCCAATGCAGGGGACACGGGTTCAGTTCCTGGTCTGGGAGGATTCCACATGCCGCAGAGCAACTAAGCCCATGCACCAAGAGTCTGTGCTCTGCAGCAGGAAAAGCCACCGCAGTGAGAAGCTGATCCACCGCAACAGAGAGTAGCCCCTGCTTGCCACGAGAAAAAGCCTGCACACAGCAACAGAGACCCAGTGCCAACCAAGATAAAGAAAACACAATGCTAAGAGAAAAAAGCCAGTCACAAAAGGCCACAAGTTGAATAACTCCATCTACATGAAATGTCTGGAATAGGTAAATCCATACAGATGGAAAGATCAGTGGTTGTCAAGGGCTGGGGTGAGAAGGGACTAGAGCAGAATGCTAGTGGGTACCGAGTTTCTTTATGGGAAGATAAAAAATGTTTTAGAAATAGATAGTAACAATGGCTGCACAACTTTGCTAATATACTGAAAACCAATGAACTGAACATTTCATAAGGGTGAATTTTATGGCATGTGAATAATATCTAAAAGCTGTAACCCAAAAAAAAAAAAAAGCCCCTCTTATTATGTCATGGGAGAAAACAACTTCTATCTAAATCTCTAAGCAAAAATAAGGTAAAGAACTGACTTTTAAAAGTCTTTAATTTTAAAAACATGTTTTTTAAAATGCTTCTTGCATTCTAAAATTCAATGAGCCAAAATTTAACAATTATATTGGAAAAGGCATTTAAACAAGAATAGCTGATCAATGATTTAGAGAGAGAGCCCTGTAATTCCCAAATAATAGTTTTTGTTTTTTTAATCTAAAAGCACCAGCCACTGGGAATTAGATCAACTGGAATTTTACTATTTTGTCAATTCAGTCAAATAGTGGATTTTAACTTTCAGCACAATTTTAATTTTCTACCCAGAAAGCCACTTAGCAGATATGTGATATCAATCCTGATTTCCAACTTCAGCTTTCTGTATGAATTTAATGGGGGAAATAATTGTGCAAGAAATGTGTTTTAAAACACAAATCTCAACTACCCTATTATTACATTTACAGCTGATTACCATGTGAATTGCTTTTATGCTATGCTAGAATATCACTAATACTGTTCCTTTCAAGGAGTACAGTATGAAGTAAAGGATGTATGCAACAGCCTCTAACAATGATGACACTGGCTAACAGTTTTAAACTGACATTTACATTAAAATCATTATCTAGGAAAAAGTAACGTGTGGGGCACTTTCTACATCAGGACTCTTTTTGGTATATGTGAAAATCCAACTCAAAACAACACAGCAGAAATACAGTACACTGACTTTCTTAACTGCAAACTTCAGTGGTGATGCTTCCATCACCACTGGCACAGCTGGATTCAGAGCTCCCAGGCTGGTTTTCTGACAGACTGGTTTCATTTTCAGACCCAAAGGTTGTCCCTCCTGATGGCAGGATGGGAGCAGCAGCTCCTCCCGACGCTCTCCCATCTTCGAAAGAAAAGACTCACTGTGGCTGCCAGGTTCTAACTGAACCCTGCGCTCAGTCTTGGACTAACACAGCAGGATGGAGCATGTTGACTGATTCAGGCCTGGGTCACACACACAGCCCTGCAGGACAGAATCCCATTCCAACCATACAGATTGACAATAGGGGAAGAATGAATCCTTTGTGGCGGGGTTGGGGGGTGGAGAGACAGCAAGTACTACTGGTAGAAAAAAGGACAATGGAGATTGGAAGGAAAAATTACAAAAAAAAATTGTCCCCTTAAAAGATGGGGACAATTCCAGTTAAAGATGGGCCAACAGATAGGGCATGAGGAGGCAAACTGACAATGAGTTGGGAAGTATAGTGGACCCATCTGAGGATATCTTCTCATTGGTGTCCCTCTCTGAGAATTTTTCCATTTGCCTCATGGTTTGAACCAGATTCTTCTATTTGCCCCTCCAGAGCCACTCTGCATCCTTCAAGTCCTGCTTTCTATTCCAGAAGCTTGAACTGAAAGGATGACAGAAAGAGTTTTTGGACCCTCTCTCTGACTTTTGGTTGGGGTTGGTAAGTGGGGAACACCCGCAAAAGGGAAGAAGGAAGGGGTCCTTTCAGTCTTGTTCTATCCTTCAACCAACCATCATAGCTCCTCCTCACCCCTATCTTCACGGAGATATAACTGAACGCGACACTATAAGTTTAAGATGGACATGATGATATGACACACACATCTATATATCAAAATAATTACAATAAGGTTAGTTAACATATCCCTTACCTCACATAATTACCTTTGTGGTTCTGGTAGTGGTACTGAGAACATTTAAGATCTACTTTCAAGTATACAATATGGTTAACCACTGCCACCATGCTGTACATTTCATCCCCTTTTATGACTTCCCTCTATACTCAAACTTTTCTTCCTAGATCTGGTAACCACTCCTCAGGTTGTCCTTTTAGGCCTGGACATGATCAGGACTTCTAGAATACTACATTATTCTTTATGAGTTTTCCTAAACCGTGCCCAAAGCTTTGAAAATTGTCCCATAATTAATTAAACCCTCTTTGAATTACCACATTTGAGTGCACCATCTGTTTCCTGCTGGGACCCTGACAGATAAGTAATAAACATTGCAGCCATATTCCTTAATGCATGACCTCAATTTACATATTATTCTGAATTCTCACATTTGTTCAGTGAAATAGGCATTCTTAATCCTATCTGATCTATAACGGAACACAGGCTCAGAGAGGTTAAGTACCTTGACCAAGATCCCAAAGCTACTAAGGGACCCAACAGACACTAGTCTAATTTCTCATTCTGTATGTCCAAGATACATCATCTCTGGCCTGGATCATGACTTCCACTCTTGCCTTCTTTATAGGCTTTCTCCTCACAGTAGCCAAACACCACCCACTAGATCAGCCGAGGTTGTTACCAAATGTCAATGAAATAACAAGCAGTAACAGTAAAGTGCCTTACAGATTTAATAAATTAGCTCGTGTGTATGAGTGTGTGTATGAGCGTGTGTGTGTGTGTGTGTGTGTGTGTGTGTGTGTGATTGAGAGATTGACCCTCCAATCACTTTCAGAATCAGACTCCTTGAAGATGGAGGATGTGGAGGAGACTTTGGAGGAACTGATTCTGGGGATCCAATCTTTCTGTACTCAGCTCACCCATCATCTTCTCTTGGAAGTCTTTCTGATACCCCAGGAAGGGTGAGATACCCACCCTATGCTCCCATAGTATTTATCCTACCCCAGCATTTATCCCATGTTATATAATTATTACTTGCTTTCCTTCTTTTATCCCACATTCTGCTCCATTATAATTGCCTTCTTATAATTACTCTCTTTCTAGAGTACAAATTTCGAAGGCAAGAGTCATATCTATTATTTCTGTATACCTAATGTCTGATATATACCTTTAGCTAGGTGCTAAATAGGTATCTGTTGAATGAGTAACAATATACTTCTGAATAAAACCCATGAGAAAGAGTTCCCCAAGATGGAACAATATTGATGTCAGGGACAATATTGAAGGGATTCCCTCAAGAGGAAGAAGAGAAACTGTGACTGCTGAGATGACATCTAAACTCTAAAAAATTACATGATTCTGGATAAAAGAGCTCCACAAATTACAGGAAACAGGTTTCTTTCAAGGGGTAACAGTTAATAATTTTAAAACCATCTCATGTCATTTTTGCTAACATTGATCAAATAACAAAAGATAACTGTAAATAATAAAATCTAGTTTTTCATTGTTGAAGAAAAAGACTATAATGAAAAATCTGATGGAATTTTAATAAGATCTTTAATGTAGTTAACAGTATAACACCAATGTTAATTTCCTGGTTCTGATCACTACATTACAGTTATACAAGATATTAACATTAAGAGCAGCTGGGTGAGAGATAATGAAATCTTTTTTAAATTTTCTAAAAAAATTTTTTTAATTTATTTTTGACTGCACTAGGTCTTTGTTGCTGTACGTAGGCTTTCTCTAGTTCTGGAAAGCAGGGGCCACTCTTTAGTTGGGGTGCTCAAGATTCTTTGTGGTGGCTTCTCTTGCTGCAGAGCACAAGCTCTAAGACATGGATTTCAGTAGTTGCAGCTCAGTGGCCCCAGAGAGTGGGCTCAGTAGTTGCGGCACATGGGCTTTGTTGCCCTGGGGCAGGTGGAATCTTCCCAGACCAGGGACTGAACTATGTCCCTTGCATTGGCAGGCAGGTTTTTTAAACAGCACTGGACCACCAGGGAAGTCCAAAACTTTTTTTGAATTATTCACAAAACTTTTCTCTAAGTCTAAAATAAGTTCAAAATTCAACTGTCTATGGTACATTCTTTGAAAGTCATACTCTAAGAATTTAACAAAGGTGATAAAATTTCACCAAGAAGTACATGGGGGTATAACACCTTAATAGCTTTCTGTGTTACTCAGAATGACAGAATTTTACAGTTTAAAATAAATCTTGGCAGTCCCAGTCCATTATTCTACTCTTGAGGGAACCCCCTCAGTACTATCCTCGACAGCCTAAAGCCTTTGCTAAGATGTCTCCAAGGACAGGAGTGTACCTCTATCCTAAAAATGAGTTACTGGAAGAACAGCTTGAATTGTTAGAAAGATCCTCCTCCTTTTACCCACCAAGGTGAAATCAGCCTCATGTTGATTCCCTGGACCCCTCATGGTGATGACCAGATTCATGAAAACAGTCAGCATCATCCCACCTGTGGTTTTTTTCTTCAAGTAAAACACCCCCAAGCCCTCTCCAGATGATATAATGATGCTTTAACAGGGGCCACTGATGCTTTGATGCAGTCATTTCTAAACTTTTTTCTCAGCCACAGAACTCCTCATCAAAGAAATTCTCAGACAGAAGTGAAAGCTGCTCAGTCATGTCCAGCTCCTTGCAACCCCATGGACTGTAGCCTGCCAGGCTCCTTTGTCCATGGAATTCTCTAAGCAAGCCCCTCATGTAGAAGTCAGTGTGTAAAACAGATAAAACTTCTCTGCTGGAGGTAGTAGGTGAGAAGACCAAGGGTTATCTGACCCCCTCACCCCTTCCCTTCCCTAGTGGTCCTTGAAGCACAACTGTTGGAGCATTTAAAACTTCCAGAATACATAACAAACTCTTCCTTAAACCAAAGGCATGAAAGAGCATGGGCACCTCAGAAACCAAGGCAGGTGTGTAGAGAAGATGTTTTGAGTACATGCTTTCTATTGTCTCCAAATTATACCACGTGGACAATCCCTGACTTATCTGTTGGACCACAAGTGGTAATGATCATGATAATAACAACTAAGACTTTATATGTATTAACTGAAGAATCCTATGATACAGATCTTAGGCATATCCCATGTTATAAATGAGAAAACAAAGGCATGACACAGGTAAATCAACTTATTCAGGAGAAGCAGTAGAACTGGATTTATAACCTGTATCTCTTTGACTCTGAACTATGCGCTTAACTGCTGTATTCTCCTGCCTCTCGGGAACAGAAATCTAAAAGGATTATGGGACTCCAGCCTACTCATCTAGCATCCTCACCTATTCAGTAGTCACTTTACAACCTGGAATCATCTTGGAGTGGATTCACTAGGGAACCCATTGTAAACATTCTACTCCTGACATCAAGCCTCTACAATATAATCCATCTCCCTTGCTTCGGACATACTTCAGTTCTCAATTTAACAGTATACCTTGGAATTTGAGGTCCTAAGGATTAAGCATTTTGGAATGGTCGGTCCATACGTAAGGAAGGGTCATCTATAGATACTCTTAGGCTAATCCCCAGCAGAGAAATGGCTTGCAAGGAACCCAAGCACCCTGTGTAGTTCTGACCTATGGCTATTTTATGCTTTTACACAGAGCAGATGCTTGGTGAGCCTCAGTATGTAGCCTTTCCTCCCCAAGTAAGAGCTGGGATGGTGTTCATTTGTTGTAAATGCCTTCCTGTGTTTCCTTTCGGTGGAAACCCCCTACCTTAACACTTCAGCATTTGGCGTTTGCATCATCAGACCTCACTTTCCAAGTTCCACTCAAGAGCACATAGTTGGCTGAGCCCAGATAATTAGCATACTAACAGTTCCATGTGATCCTAGCTAGACCAATAAGACTGAATATCAAGACGTGGGAACCATTGGAAAAGACGTCTTTTCCCTAGGACCTCTGAGTTAAGAGATTGCAAATCCAGCAGCCACCTTGTTACTGGGAGACTACCAGCTCAATGTTGAAACCAAAGAGAAGAAAGCAAAGTCATGATATGAAACAGATTTCAGAAATCTTCACTTCAGACAGCACATCCAGCTGTGCTTAGGGATGGACTCATTATACTTATGTGAACTAATAAATTCCCTTTGTAGCATAACCCATTCCAGTTGGAAGTATGATCTTTGAATTCTCTATAAGCCTCTCCTGCTCATCCTTTATAAAATTACAACCTTCACCATACCGTGGTGCTCCCTAAACCCCTTCCTACACTTATCTTTTTTTCCTAAGCACTTATCTAATACACTACAAGCTTTACTTATTTGCCTCATTTATTTTCTGTCTCCCCAACTAAACTCCATAAAGGCAGAGCTTAGGCCTACTTGTTCATAGCTTACCTTGAATGGAATGACCCCAGAATATAGCAGGTACTCAATAAATATCAATGTTTGTGAAATGAGTGAGTGAGAGAACTTGGAAATCAGATAGTTCTAAATGGTTTATATGGAAATTCTCTTTGAGCATTATAAAGTCAGGATGGAAGCTTCCCCTGTGATTGAACATGAGGCAATCTCTGTTCTAATTTCAAATATGTTTAATAAGCATGTACTGAGCACCTATCTAGCTCATCACTGTGCTAAACACAAAGATAAATACAGTCCCCGCCCTCCAGTAGATTTCAAAGTGATGCTACTGTCTTGCACAACAGCCAGTTGGAGAAGCTGCTCCAGTATGAACATCCTTCCAGAGGAAGGCAAGGTAGTCTCTGGCCCACTCCTTCTCCCTCTCCCATGTTTATAGGGTGATCTACAAACTCAAAGTGAAGACTCACATATATCCCAGTCTGGAAACTGTGAGACTGTTTCGCACAAAAGGCAAAGATACAGCTTAATTAGGGAGAGAAGAGGAGAAACAATAATAATAGAATCTCATCAAGAACAGTGGAACTGACTGTCGCTCCTCATAGGACTGAACGGGACTCCTCTGGGATCTAAGACACCTTAGCCATCTGGTTATCTTGTGGTTTCCTCAGCGTCCCCTAGAGTTCTGCTGTTGGCATAACTCAGCCTTTCTTGGTCAATCTCTGTTTCTCTTGCTTTGCTTGCTCTCACATTCACGCCCTCTTTCCCCTCTTCATCCCCCCTCTTTTCTTTCCTCATTTCCTTCCTTTCTTCCCTTCCTCCTCCCTCTCACTCTGTTTTTCTTCCTTCCTTCCTTCACTTCATTGAGTTATAACTGACATATTTAAAATTCAGTTTGCTGAATTTTTACATATACACACATCTGTGAATTTATCATCACAATTAAAAGAGTGAACATATCTGTCAATCCCCAAATTCCCTAAATCTTTTCTTAATCCTCTTTGCCTCTCTCTACTTCCTCTCACCACCCCCATGCAATTGCTCACATGCAGTTTAGGTTGTAGTTTTTAAACTTTCTTATAAAAAGAATCGTGCAGTATGTACTCATTTGTCTGGTTTCTTTTACTCAGCATACTTATTTTGAGATTCATCCATGACATTGCCTATAGCAATATTCCATTTCTTTTTCCCTGTGGCCTGACAGTATTCCACTACAGGGACATACCACAGTTTGTTCATCCATTTACCTATTGATGGCTATGGGTATTGTTTTTAGTTATTTGACTAGTAACGAATAAGATTTCCATGAATATTTGTGTACAATCTCTGTATAAACACACATTTTCATTGATTCAGTAAATACCTGGGATTGGAACAGCTGGGTCTCATAGGAAGTACATATTTAAACAGTTAAGAAACTGCTGCTGAATTCTTTTCCAAAATGGTTGTACCATTTTACATTCCCACCCGATGTATGGGAGTTCTAGTTGTTCCACACCCCCATCAACACTTGATACGTCAATCTTTTCTTAACTTTAGCCATTTTAATCAGTGTGATGCTACTTACTTGTGGCTTTAATTTGCATTCTCTAGTGAATAATAATGCTGAGTATCTTTTCATGTGCTTAATCGCCATCTGTACATCTTCATTGCTGAAGCACATAGTCAAATCTTTTGCCCACTTTATTAGCTTGTTTTCTTGTTGTGCTTTGAGAATTCTGTAGGTATTCTGGATATAAATTCTTTCCCATGTATGTGATTTGTTCATATTCTCTCCCACTCTGTGGTTTACTTTCTCATTCCTTTAAAATAGAAGAAAATCATAATTTGATTAAGTCCAATTTATTAATTTTATTATGGTTCATGCTTTTGATGTTATATCTAAAACATACACTGAACTCAAGGTCACAAGGTCCTCCTGCTTTCTCATAGAAATTTTACAGTTTTTGGTTTTACATTTAGATCTATGGATCATTTTCAGTCAATTTTTGTATATAGTATGAGGTATGGGTTGAGGTTTATTTTGTGGCACATGGATATACAATTGTTCTGCAACAATTTGTTGGAAAAACTGTTTCTCCATTGAACTGCCTTTTGAGGGGCCTTTGTCAGAAAGTCTATTAATCAGATATGCTTGGGTCAATTTCTAGAGTCTGTATTCTACTTCATTAATCTATTTATCTACCTTGGCTTCAATACCATACTGTCTTGATTATTATAGCTTTACAGTAAATCTTACAATCAGGTATATTAGTTTAATTCTTTTTTTTTTAATTTCTTTTGGCTCTTAAAACAATCTGCTGGAATTTCAAATGGGATTACAAAGACTATAGTTTAATTTGGGGAGAATCAGCACTTTAATAATGAATCTTCCAATTCATGTAATAGATTCTCTCTTCATTTTGTTTATCACCTGTAGTTTCTTTCAGCAATATTCTATAGTTTTCAGTATACAGATCTGGAACATCTTTTGTCAAGTTTACCGGCTAAGTATTTCATTTTTCCAAAGCTGTGTAAATAGCATTGTTTTTGTAATTTTAATTTCCAGTTGTTTTTTGCTAGAAGAGTTTCTTTTTGCTTCATTTCTATTTAAAGCAGATCTTATAAAACCAAGCCATTTCTTAAGACACTGGCCCAAGTTGTTGTCTGAGATGTGGAATGACCCCAGTCTAGTCAGCTACAGCTAAGATTGCAGAGTCATATGGTACAGATCAGGTACATATCTTTGCTCACCTCAGGGATGGCCCAGGGTCACTGACCCTCAGCAGGATTGGCCCTTGATGAACCCATTCTATACCCTGTATTAAATGATCACGAACAAATCAGTAAAATGATGAGAACTAAATGTTAATTCTGTCCTTTTAAATTTTGCACAGGAAACTTATATGGCTGTTTCGGAGGGCCAGCAAAAAAAGAGAATCTTGCATTGGAAGTCAAGTATTTATTTCTGTTGGCATCTCTAAATACAACCATATGGTCCTAGAGGCCAGAATGTTACAAATTCCACCTACTACAGGAAGATCTAAATTCCTAGGAGACCATATGTCTAATGATGTATCCCAGCCCCTTAATTTACACTCTCTTTTACCATAAACTCTGCTTTAACTGGTCTGCTAATCTTAGAAGGCAGCAAAATCCAAGGGATGCCCAGGGTAAATAACAGGACTTAGAACTTTGTGACCATACAACTGCCCACTAAAAAAGGATATCTTGAGCCAAATACAATTTTAAAGGAAGGCATTTTTAAGCCCAGTTTTCTCAGTGAATTATGTTTTTCAGCACATGCTTACGCCTTTTAAAAAAAAAATTCTCATGCATTCATTCATTTTTTCATTCAGCAGTTGTCCATGTAAAGCTAATGTGGATCTCAATGCTACGGTGGTGATAGGGGTGGGAGGTAACACCAAGATTCATAATGCAGGATTCCTGTTCCTAGGTAGGAAAACACACAGACCAGTACAACATGAATAAAGATACAAAGTGGAATATTTGGCACTGTGATTTGTAAAATATAAGGCAGTATTCCAGTGTCTGTTATTTCATAGTTCAGAAGCAAAGACAGCACTGTAAAGAGTTGAGAAAGGCCTTCTAGAGAATGGAGGGAGACATGATCTGGTTTAACAGATGCAGAGGAATTCCTTAACTAGGTGAGAGGAAAATGTCTACCCATTTCTCCAAAGAGCTCAGTGTACTGTGCTGGAGCAACACTGAGAAGAGGATGTGATAGAGAAATGTGATCAATCACATTTTCCAAAGATGGCCACACTCCTCATCATGAGACAGAATCTAATTCTCTCCTTGAATGTGAGTGGGCTTTTGTGACTGTTTCAACCAGTAGCAAATGGCAGACACAATACTACTTGGATGATTCAATCATAAAATTTCACATCTGCCCTTTTCACCAGAACACTCTTCCTAGAGCCCTGAGCTACTGTGGGAGAACTCCCACAGCCCTGAAGACGCCATGCTATGAGGAGGCCCAGTCTACTTGATCCACAGACTGCATGGAGAAACCCTGAGAAAGAAATGTCTAGCCGGCCCTCAGATGCTCCAGTCCCAGCCACCTCTGACTGCAACTGCATGAAACACTCTAAGCCAAACTGCCTAGCTGGGCCTTTCCCAAAGTACTGACCCAGAGAAACCATGACAAATAAAGAAACAGCTACTGTTGTTTTAAACCACTAACTTTCAGGGTGATTGGTTACACTCAGTAACAGATGATCAGAACAAGGAAGTAAGAAATGACGTGGCTGCTTTTTTCTCCTTTCATATCAGATTTGGGCTGACTGGGACTTGATACCAAGTCTGATTCCATAGTGCAAAAGAGGTAGTTAGAATACACCCAAGAGAAGAAGTAGTATCTAAATAATTGGTCAACAAGATGGTAGAGAAACAGGCTCTACAAAGCTCTGGGGACAAGACAGAACCACCATGGAAGCAGGTTGCTAAAATAAGAACCACAGGAGGGTCTCACACAGGAGGCAAAGGCAGAGAATCCACTACCCAAACCCATGACAAGATCATATGAAAATAAGCAACTGGAGCTTGAAGAAGTGTGACCTGACACAGTTATGAAGATCTAGTTACAGGTTTCTCCCAGCAAGGGATACAGAATGATCTCAGAGCCTGGAGTGAGATGGGACCTTTGATACCACCTGCGTGGATTAGATGGGAGTCAGATCAGGGGAGGTGCCAATCATCTTATTTTGTTTCCAGTCAGCCCAGATTAACTGCCTATCCCACTCTACCCTACTTCTCTACTTGGAAAAGGAAATGGCAACCCACCCACTCCAGTATTCTTGCCTGGAGAATCTCCATGGACAAAGGTGTCTGGAGGGTTACAGTCCATGGGGTCACAAAGAACTAGACATGACTGACTAAGCATCACTCTACCCACCCTCCAGCAAAAAGAAAAAAAGAGGCCAGAAGACCAAGAAAGTAAGTCTAAGAAAAAAAAGAAGATAATATGCAAAAGGGGAAGATATTATGGATGGCATTCTGGTATAGTACACATCCAACAAAAAATCAAATTAGGGAATCTATATTAATTAGGCAACATGCATCAAAAAATTTCAGGCAACATGCCTGAAAACATCTTTAAAAGACAGAATAGAATGCAAACATTTAAGTAACTGAAGAATGATCAATTTGATCAAATGTTTACAACAGCTACATTCACACCTAAAAGGGGAACATCCAACAATCTAATTGTCCAAGAGATTAGCTAAATTGCAGAATAGTATGCAGCCTATTTTGAAATTTATGTTATACAACATGAAAAAACACTACCAAAATATTGTTTAGTGTGAAATTTTTCCTAAATAGCACATTCTAGGCCTGTTCCTTTAAAGATGCCTGTAAAAATTGCTCATACCAGTTGGTACTCAAGAAATGTTGGTTCCCTAAATGAATTCTATAATTTTCAGTGTGGACCTATTACATGCCAGGCATGGTTTTATATTCCCTCCACATGTAAATCTCTTTCACCTCCACATAATCCTAGAAGTAGATATTATTACCATCCCTGTTTTGAATGGGTGAAAATAGTGGCAGAAGATTAAGAAATGTACCCAGTAAATGGTAACACTGGGGCAGCTAGACACACACAGTCTGGGTCCAAAATACAGTATTGTCTCTTAAGCTAGACAACTCCTAAAATAAGTGATCTTTGAAAAACTAAAATTTAGTTTTGTCCCCATCAAGACTTTACCCTCAATCATCAAGGAAAAAAAGTAATAATAATATTCACTAGGTCTCATGATTATTGGCAACAAATCCTTCAGAACTAAGGGCAGAAGGAATGGTAACCAAGATTCCAGCATTAAGAAGGAGAAGGTGGAGGGATCCAAGTATATTCATTATTTACATTTTTTTAATTTTCTTCACTGGCCTGGGGAAATAGAGAAAGCAGAAGGAGGGAGGATAAAAAGGAAAGCAAATCTGTTACTAGGTACTTTAGAATCATTATACGGGAAAGATGTCAGTAAAAACATTTTAAATGCATTATCTTGGGGTCTTCTAGTTGCAGATTCATTTTATCTCCGTACTTATCTATATGCATTTGTTTTAGCACCGATTACACTGGCATAGACTGTCATAAATTAATTTTGCTTTGTTCAGGAAATGTTAAAAATCTCACCACCAAGAATTAAGATGAAATGAGAATAAAGAATCAGCTGATCACTGTCCCCTCAAGAGACTATCTCATGCTGTTTCTCCGTTGTTTCTAGACTCAGGTTAAGACCCCCAACTGGAAAACAGGATTAGTGCTACATGCACATTTGCTGCTTGAAATGGGGATGGCGCCAGCAAGTCGCTATTTCCCTCTCACACCTCCCCATTTCTCTGTCAGCACTGGGAATTGGGACTGACTTGAAATGTGGGTGGTGGAAAGTGGGAAGTGTTAACCCAAATTCCCCCTCCCTCAACTTCTGCATGGCACTCACGCATGTATTATGCCACCCTAACGCTCTCCATATTGTCCAAGGGGAGAGCATATGGAGCCACGCAATATATTTTATTTCATTTCTCCCTTCATTCTCACACTTAGAAAGAAACGGGTAAGGTTAGATAAAATTGCTACTTAATAAGGTGTTACTGAGTGTGTAATTGCTCCCAGAGTGTTTTTAGAGTGATAGTTCGCCGGTAGGAGCCAAGTTGCTTATAAAGAATCTCGCTAAACTGCCCGACGACTGCAATTCCATTCATTTGACGTTGAGGAACACAGCAAAGATTAAGCAGTATCTTTTACTAAAATACTTTTCCTCCCACCTCATTTCAAACAGGTCAGCAAATTCAGAAGTTCAAGGTTTCAGTCCTTGAGTTGCGAGGGTACGGGTTCTGAAGTTAGTGCTAGAGTGACTTCAGAACCTTCTTTCAAGCAGCAGCAATTTACTAGCAAGCACATGTGATCTTCGACGGGGCTGCGGACAGAATCAAGGCACTGTATAATTTTTTCAGAGATTAAGAAATCTTAAAGATCATGATTGCGTTCACGTGCCTTATTTCACAAAGTAGGTCGCCCAGCTGGAAGCGGATGTTAGTTCTGCTGTTAACTTACTCCTCTTCCTATTTTCTTCCCAACAGAGGCATGGCAGAGCAGGAACAATGTCGTGGTGGGCCGAGGGATGGGCATAGTCTGACTTGGCAGGTACGCTTCTGCTTAAATTGACACAGTTCTCACTCGGTATTAATGTTGCTCTTGATGAAAACCGTGCCAATTTCAGAACCTCAGAAATGGTTTTAGCCCTTCCCCACCCCCACCCCACACATACCTTATAGCTTTCAAGCCTTTCCTTCAAAGCTCTGTCTGGAGGGTGCCAGGTGGGGAGTGTCCAGGGCTCCCCATTCTCCTGCTGGACAATCTTAGAGGTAGCGAGGAGCGACCCGAGAATCCCTGAGTTTT
>SJYV01018097.1:1874697-1946508 GCA_006410875.1 Neotragus pygmaeus | reverse complement strand
CAGGAGGAGAAGGGGATGACTGAGGATGAGATGGCTGGATGGCATCACGGACTTGATGGACGTGAGTGTGAGTGAACTCCAGGAGATGGTGATGAACAGGGAGGCCTGGCGTGCTGTGATTCATGGGTTGCAAAGAGTTGGACACGACTGAGCCACTGAACTGAACTGAACTGATTCATTCTAGGGGCAGCTCTATCCTCCATGGTGTTGACTTAAACAGTCACAATCAAGAAACTGAGTTACATTTTATTTGGTGGGAATGTTAAAGACTTTAAGCCTGGGAGACAGCTTCTTGAGATATAGGATTCAAGGAGGCAGGGTGGGGCAGGAGTCGGGTTATAAAGAAGTTTGTAACAAAGGGGTGAAACAAACCTCGTGTGCATCAGGACCCAGAGACCCCACAGAGACTGAACCAGAAGTGTGTTTGAGTGTTTCTTGCGAAGGTATGTTCCAGCAGTGGCCTGCCGCAGGAGCGGGGGCTCTGGGGCCGTAGACCTGAGTATGGCATAAGCCCTCTTGGAGGAGGTCACCATTAACCCCACCACAGAGCCACCAGAACTTACACAGGNGTGGAAACCGTGTCAGACTTTATTTTTTGGGCTCCAAAATCACTGCAAATGGTGATTACAGCCATGATATTGACGCTTTCTCCTTGGAAGAAAAGTTATAACCAATCTAGATAACGTATTGAAAAGCAGAGACATTACTTTGTCAACAAAGGTCCATCTAGTCAAGGCTATGGTTTTTCCAGTAGTCATGTATAGATGTGAGAGTTGGACTTTGAAGAAAGCAGAGTGCCGAAGAATGGATGCTTCTGAACTGTGGTGTTGGAGAAGACTCTTGAGAGTCCCTTGGACTGCAAGGAGATCCAACCAGTCCATTCTAAAGGAGATCAGCCCTGGGTGTTCTTTGGAAGGACTGATGTTAAAGCGGAAACTCCAATACTTTGGCCACCTCATGCGAAGAGTTGACTCATTTGAAAAGACCCTGATGCTAGGAAGGATTGGGGGCAGGAGGAGAAGGGGACGACAGAGGATGATATGGCTGGATGGCATCATCAACTCAATGGACATGACTTTGGGTGAACTCCAGAAGTTGCTGGTGATGGACAGAGAGGCCTGGCGTGCTGCGGTTCATGGGGTCGCAAAGAGTCGGACATGACTGAGCAACTGAATTGAACTGAAGCTTTTTTGAAAATCCATGGAACAAATATTGGCCATATAGGTTCTGTAAGATAAAGCCCTTTGGCTGATCATTAATTTTATTTTTTTCTGTTTTCTGAATGGTCTTATACCCAGTCCTCTGCTGATTTCACATCTTCTTATAGTCTAGCTTGTACAGAAATAATCCTAGCAGAATCAGAGTGGACAAACTGGTTTGAGTGGACAAACCATTCATTTCAGGCTATAAAAAATAATGAAATTGTTTTGAGATAACATCACCAACTAAAGCTAAGATAGTATTTTTGACTGGACTATAATTGCTTTACAATGTTGTGTTAGTTTCTGGTGTTACAACAAAGTGAATCAGCAATGTGCATACATATATCCACTCCCTTTTGAACCTTCTTCCGCCCCACCCCCATTGACTGTGTTAGCTTCTTCTTCATCTTCATGGCCCAGATGACCAGTGAAATCTTTCCCCACAGTATAAATAATTTATTCATCTGGGGAGGTATTTTACACACACTGTTATTATAAGGACCATTTCCTTGCTCCAGAAAGTAGAACCAGCTGGTCATTTCAAGCATCCATAGAAACTATAATGTAATTGCCTAATACAGAATGCCACATTACTGTATATAGAATGTACATTATATTCTTCACCGATATATATCTTGATGCTTCTATGATATCTTTAACATAAATAATCTTACCATGTAGAAGGGGTTAAGCCTGAAAATGACATAAAGATATGAAAGTGAAAGTCACTCAGTTGTGTCCAGCTCTTTGCAACCCCATGGAATATACAATCCATGTAACTCTCCAGGCCAGAATACTAGAGTAGGTAGTCATTTCCTTCTCCAGGGGATCTTCCCAAACCAGGGACTGAACCCAGGTCTCCCCTGTTGCAGGTGGATTCTTTATCAGCTGAGCCACCAGGGACATAAAGATGTAGAAATAATCAAAATATTAATCAGTCACCATTCATTTCCTGAGTGGTAAAGGAGGATGATGTTGATACTGATTTTTAAAATAGCAATATCACATCTAGATATTTTATAGATACTTTTATGATTCAATTTTTAAAATTACTCTTATACATTCAATTGACCGTAACTCCAATCTTGCAACTCAAACAGTGCTTGAATACATGATTTGAAAGTAAGGAATTATTCAACTGTTCTATTCTTTCTACCCTTTGCCATGGAGTGTTGTGCTCTAAATTTTTTTAAAAGTTTTTCCCAATTTCATGGATAAATCATAAATTATGCCAGGTATGATATAAAGAATATTGACCTTTTTTTTTGGTCACAACACACAGCTTGCTGAATCTTAGTTTCCCTGATCAGGAATTGAACTTGGACCATGGCAGTGAAAATACCAATTCCTAACCACTGAACCATCAGAAAGTTCCCTAAAACTGAGTTTAAAAATAAAATATGTTGTGAATGCCCTAAACAAGTTGATTAGTTGGGTTTTTAAAATTTTAATGTATATGTAAGTATGCATATATAAATATGCATTCAATGTGTATGTTTGTATATCCTTTACTCAGCTGCTCCAGATGGTATGATATGGGTCCCTCTAAGATTTTTTTCTCTGATGATCAAATTGAGCCAGTAAATGTTTGATTAATTCCTGTGGTGAGTCCCATAAAGGGCAGTCACAGATAGACAGGATAGTTAAGGAGGGAACTGCTAGTTAAGGAGATTTTTAAGGCTTAGAATAGAGTCTGGAGTGAAAAAGTACAGAAAAGGATTAGCATCAAAGGAGAGTGAAAACCCAGAAGTACTGGTCTCAGTCTTTAGAAATGCACAACAAAAATTCCCAAATAAAAACAAAACAAAAAAACAAGAGTTGAAAATTCTTAAATGCAAAGACAAATAATAAAATGTTTCTTAATTACAGAGCACCTTGAATATATTGATTATAACTTAGGAAAATAATGAGCTTATATGTCATAAATCAAACAGAACATATTCTTTAAGGCATGATGGATGGAAAACAATGGAATGAACTTATTAAAAAGTTCATTACAAAAACAAAAGTATTTCAATGGTAAACTGATTATACTTCCTGTTTATCATATGATCTTCCCAAATGAAATAGATCTTGAAACACATTTTTCAAAAGCTGAGATACTGATCTTCCTACATTAATGGAAAATGAAAAAAGAAAATATATCAATCAAGCCAAAACATTACATGACTTAATGTCTTAGGGACATAATGGAATTAGAAATAAGTCTGAAATTGAGGTGTCTGTCTTTGAGAGTTAGAATGCAAGATATTTATCTCTATCTTATTGTGTTTAAAAGATACCTGAGTTTAAAATTAAAGAGTTGGAAATAATCACATTTTTTGAAAATGGAAACCGCTTTTAAACAGTATGGGAATGGAGGAATATATATTTGAGAGTTTGTATACTATAAAATCAGAGAAGGCAATGGCAACCCACTCCAGTACTCTTGCCTGGAAAATCCCATGGGTGGAGGCTGCAGTCCATGGGGTCGTTAGGAGTCGGACACGATTGAGCAACTTCACTTCACTTTTCACTTTCATGCATTGGAGAAGGAAATGGCAGCCCACTCCAGTGTTCTTGCCTGGAGAATCCCAGGGACGGGGGAGCCTGGTGGGTTGCTGTCTGTGGAGTCGCACAGAGTCGGACGTGACTGAGTGACTTAGCTTCAGTAGGAGCATACTATAAAATGGCACTAATTTGGATTAATGAGTATAAAGCTGGTCTAAATTAGTAAAATGTAACAGGAAAATATTTGAAAAGAAAATAAATGCTTTTCTAGTACATGCCCTTGAAATGAAAAAAATGGCTAACAAAGTACTGGGCCTGATATTAGAGCTAGTTTAATTGGTATATGAGACATGTTTGTAAATGTGCACTAATTGCTTCTTTTCACCTGTATTAATTAAGTTTTTACTAAGGTCCTTACTCCATGCCCACAAAATGCTGGGAAAGACATCAGTGAAATGTAAGAGAACTTTGTAAATCTGGCTTTCTTAGGGATGATTTATTGAGTAGCCAACCCAACCAGAGGGTCAAGTATTTACAAAATAGTCACAGACCCTCCCCCCAATATTAAAAAAAAAGCTATTTCATAAGCTAATAAGATAATCATTGGCATTTGTTGAACGTGTACTACCATTCAGTGGAACTTACAAGAACTGTTAAGGAGCAAACAGTCCCTGAAATATTTTCAGTCACTTGATGTCTTGGTGACTTCTTCAACTACTGCTTGTATGCCTTTAGGAACAACCCTGCTCCATTCTAATTTACTGCTTACACTCTCCATTGTAATGGAAAACTGCATAGTTTCCATTTTATTTTCATCTGAATCATTTTCATTATTTTAATCAAATCATGATTTAATTATTTACTGATAAGTTTATTTTTATTTTATTTATTTTCAAAGTAATAATTATAATGATAACAACAGATATTCCTATATGATGCCAGCCTCTGTGTTAACCTTCTCTGATGAACATCTGACTTTTGTCTACAGGCATCCACTTCCTTTTCTTTTGAAAACAGCATCTAGATTTCACTTTGCTTGATTTAGGTGAGTGGACTTGTGATACAGGTTGGCCTTCTCAAGATATTCCATTCCCCCAATTATGGTCATTAGTCAGGACTGAGCCAGATTGATCCAAGAGAATTGCTCCCTGTTTTGATGGAACTTTCTGGAGGGAGATGATCTCCTTCTACTATGATGACTAGCTATAAGAATAATAATGAAAACTTGGAAAATTCTTTTGAAAGTGAAGCCAACACAGAAGAAAGCAAAGCTAGATATAGAAAAAGAGGCTGAATTATGACAACATTAAGTCCCCTGGATTCAGCTATACCTGAAATCCACTCCTAGAGTTTTCAGTTATATGAGCCATTATAACCATCTTTGGGCTTATGCCATTTGGGGTTCTGTTTCTGACTCTTGGAGTTATGAATACCTGCTTAATAGACATTCTCTACTTCATTTGTTCTCTCATTGTCAGGAGAAGATGTTGTATCAATAATTCTCTGTATTTTAGGTATCAGAAATCTGAGCCTCACAGAGATTAGGAATTTTGCCCAGCGACTCAGCCATTAAGTGATATAGTCGTTGCTGCTGCTGCTGCTGCCGCTAAATCACTTCAGTCGTGTCTGACTCTGTGTGATCCTGTAGATGGCAGCCCACCAGGCTCCCCCATCTCTGGGATTCTCCAGGCAAGAACGCTGGAGTAAGTTGTCATTCCCTTCTCCAGTGCATGGAAGTGAAAAGTGAAAAGGAAGTCGCTCAGTCATGTCTGACTCTTAGCAACCCCATGGACTGCAGCCTACCAGCCTCCTCCACCCATGGGATTTTCCAGGCAAGAGTACTGGAGTGGGGTGCCATTGCCTTCTCCGGATATAGTCGTTAGACGGACTCAAATCCATAAGTCATTAGATAGACTCAAATCCATGTCTATCTAACACCAGTGTCCATGCTCTTAACCCCTGCAGCCATCTGCCTTCATGCTTCATTTCTCTGTCTCTCCAGCATTTAACACAAGTTCTGACATATACTTAATGTTTTGTCAATGTTTTATAAACTAGTTGGCATTAGAGGAGAGAGGAACAGACTTTCCTGCCTAATGGACAAAGGCATATAATAAAATAGCATGAAAGAAGGTAAATTGGAGAGTGGAAGATTTAAAGGAGTGGGGAATGTAAAAAGACAGATTAGACTACAGCAAAAAGTTTTGGAGAATTCCTGGAAACTAGCCCAGTTAAATCCTTAAAAAACAATTGATTCTCAAAAGTGGTTTAAACGTTTACCCAAATTAACTTATTTATCTGACTCATTTACTTTATAACCCCATACTTTATAGATAGTACAAAAAACAATGGTTAAATTTGCCCAAATTCCTAACAAGTAAAATCAACATATTCTTCTCCATATTTAAGATAAGCTTTCCACTGTTACTGTATTATGACATAGCTTTTTTTTTTTTTAACTCACACTGGTTAATGATCTTGAAAGAACTTACTTTTTGCTCATGTTCCAAAGGCTGTGATGCTTATCTGAGAGCAGATCTCTCAGAGTTGAAAGGGAACTCATCCCTCAGATATGCTCTGTGGAATTGTGTAGCAAGATAAGAAACAACCTCTTAAATGGACATGTAGACAGGTCTGTCCTAATTAAATAATACCCCCATGTAGCCTCTGGCTTAATCATATCACCAAATGCACCACAAATATCACTTGCCCCAACATAAAGACAGATATATGAGGACCAGCACTGTGACATGAGGGAAGGCAGTGTGAGAATGGCTGCTAAATTATATCCATGTCATGGATCTCTGCCAAGGATGGCTGACAAGCCTCACCTGTCTGGTTCACTCATCCTTTGCAGGTCTGAGTCCATTAGGCAGATGATGGGGGAGTGAGACTAAAGCAAACTGAAGATATTAAGGGTCCATACATCCATGAACATGGATAATTGCATGGATATTCCATCCCAAATGATAGCCTGGAAGACAAAGAACTCTGAAAAACTCCATAAATTGTCATTATTTAGCATATGTAAAATATATGAAATCATACTAGTAGTTTCAACTCACTGAAGCTTGCTGTAGTCAAGCACTTTGCTAAGCATCCTGCATTCCTTATCCCACCCTCATGACTGTCCAAGGGTTTGTTGCTACTGTTGTTAATCATGCAGATTCCAGAGCTAGGGAGGGTGAGGCTCAGTGAAGTCAGTAACTTATCCAAGGTCACACAATTCATAAGTGATGGGGTTGAGGTTCAATCTTATGGCTGGCTGTCTCTAGAATGAGGATACTTATTCATCGAATTATACAGCTCCTATGAGAGACTGCACAGAACATTAAAGATATACCTCTGGAACGTAATTTGCTTCAGTTGCATTCCTTTTACTTTTTTTTTTTTTTTTGGTGGGTAAAATATACATAACCAATGCCTTATGTGTCTAGAACATGAATCATCAAACTTAACATTTGAAGGCCAAATCCAGCCCTCTACCTGTTTTTGAATGGCCTATGAGCTAAGTACGATGTTTGCATTTTTATATGGTTGTAGAAAAATCAAGGGAAGAATATTTCGTGACACATGAAAATTATATGAAATTTTTATATAGTGTCCATAAATACAATTTTGCTAGGAAGCAGCCACACTCACTCATTTACATCTCGTCTGTGGCTTCTTTCATGCTTCAGCTGCAGAACTGAATAGCTGTGACAGAGACCACCACACACGCAAAGCAGAAAATATTACTGTCTAGTGTTCACTGATTCCTGCTGTAAAGTGAGATCACTGCCAGCCTTGAACTGTTATGTGAGCCCCTCAAATTTAAGCTAATGGGAGTTCGATCTCTATTGCTTTCAACAAAGTGCTTCCCCAAAAATATCCTCTTGTTGTAAAGGATGAGAAACATGAAAGTTAGAAGGACAGAGTGACTGGCTTGATCATATAGTTGGTGGCAGAACTGGACCTGTACCCTCTTAGCCCACTGCCGTGTAGGCTGGCTTCATGGGTGTACACCTGTACAGTTGCCCAGGGTTCTCACTCATCTCACTGAGACGGTTCTGCACTTGGATTAGTGTGCTGTTATCTTTTTAATTAATTAATTAATTTGGCTGGGTTAGGTCTTAGTTGTTGCAGGTGTGATCTTAGTTGCAAAGTATGGGCTTAATTGCCATGAAGCCTGTGGGATCTTATTTCTCCCACTAGGGATCAAACCCATGTTCCCTGCACTGGAAGATGGATTCTTAACCACTAGACTGCAAGATGTCCCTGTGCTGTTGTCTTAATCTTGAGGTTCTTAATACATTTCAAATGAGGAGTCTTGCATTTCACTTTATACTGGGCCCACAGATCATGTCATAATGCCACCCACACAGCCTTCCAAACCCTACAAATCTTACTGTTTCCTTATCCTATTCTACATCCACAATTTTCAATCACCCGAGCACATTCAAATTAGAGGAAGTCACAGTGTAATGCCTCTATGTTTTAAAGCCAACATAATTTATATATAGTTAAAAAAGCACATTTTCCAACCTTTATAAACCAAGTTATATTTCTCCAGGATTCAAGTAAAATAGCTATACTTTGATTTTTCATGTGATTTAGTCATTCTCATCACCATCATTGTTTTGTATTTATTTTTGTATTTCACTTATACTCTGAGAGTGGTATGGCCCAAGAAATGGATGCAGTGATTCTACAAGTTCATAAACTGTAAATATGATTTCAAAGATCGTGCCTGATACAGAAGCATCTGTCTGCAGTGATACTTAAAACATTTATAAAGTGCTTAGATCTCTCTGTAGCAGAGCAATGTGTGGGTCAAGGAATTTATGGCACAGGGCAAATCACAAGGTTTACTTGCCTAGTCAAACCTAAATCTCTTGTCCCAAACAATTAGGGACACATACACACACACACAAAATGAACCTAAGGAATATGAGAGAAAGAACAAGTTAAATTACACAGTACAATATTGTCCTCCATTTTTTCAAACATTGGCCTATTCAGGCTATGTTAGGTTTTTATGTTTCTCTTTCTCTCTCTCTCTCTCCTTTCTTTCTTTCCTTCTCACTTTTGCAACTTTTACTTTACCAAAGTAATGTAGGATATTTTTTAAGTAAAGGTAAGGAAAAATAAGAACATAAAACCACCCATGGTCTTACTACCCAAAATAGCCATGGCTAACATCAACTTTTCCATTGCCAATGTTTAGAAGATGTCCTTTCTAATCAACTTTCTATACACACATAAAACTTTAGAAAATGAAATCTCACTGTATACACTATTAGGAACGGGCTTGTGAGCATTTCCCGATGTCTTCATTCTTCTTCTTCATTGCCGTTTTAATGGCTACACTGTATATCACTGTGATGGTTAATTTTATGTGTTAGCCTGTCTGGGCTAAGGGGATGCCCAGAGAGCGGGCAAAACATTTATTTCTGGGCCAGTCTGTGTGAGTGCTTCTGGAAGAGATCAGTATTTGCGTCAATAGGCTGAGTAAAGATCTGTGCTCTCCAGCGTGGTGGGCAACCATGCAATCTTCGAGGGCCCAAATAGAACAAAAAGATGGAGCAAGGGCAGATTTTCTCTTTCTCTTCTGAAGCTGATGCATCCATCTTCCCCTGCCCTCAGACATCAGAGCACCTATATCCAGGGCTTTCAGCCTTGGATTGGAAGTTACACCGTCTGCTCTCCTGGTTATCAAACATTCTCTTTCGGACTAAATTATACCACCAGCCTTCCTGATTATGCAGCTTGAGATAACATGTCATGGGGCTTCTCAGCCTCCATAATCCTGTAAGGCAAATCTGACAATAAACTGCCCCTTACAGAGTTCCAGAAAAACATCTACTTCTGCTTTATTGACTATGCCAAAGCCTTTGACTGTGTGGATCACAATAAACGGTGGAAAATTCTGAAAGAGATGGGAATACCAGAACACCTAACATGCCTCTTGAGAAATCTGTATGCAGGTCAGGAAGCAACAGTTAGAACTGGACATGGAACAACAGACTGGTTCCAAATAGGAAAAGGAGTACATCAAGGCTGTATATTGTCACCCTGTTTGTTTAACTTATACGCAGAGTACATCATGAGAAACGCTGGGCTGGAAGAAACACAAGCTGGAATCAAGATTTCCAGGAGAAATCAATAACCTCAGATATGCAGATGACACCACCCTTATGGCAGAAAGTGAAGAAGAACTAAAAAGCCTCTTGATGAAAGTGAAAGAGGAGAGTGAAAAAGTTGGCTTAAAGCTCAACATTCAGAAAACGAAGATCATGGCATCCGGTCCCATCACTTCATGGGAAATAGATGGGGAAACAGTGGAAACAGTGTCAGACTTTATTTTTNGGGAGGCCCTCAGCCCGAAGCACCCAAGGGTGACGTGCAGACCATCCGCTGGTTGTTCGAGACGCGCCCGATGAGTGAGCTGGCCGAGAGGCAGGGGTCAGAGGTCACAGACCCCACAAGCAAGGCACAGTCGTGCACCTGGATGTTCGCGCCCCCGTCCCCGGACTGGCCAGAAGGCTCCATGGAGCAGCACCTTGAGGCGAGCCAGGTCCAGGCTGGGGAAAGACAGACGGAGAGACACGTCTTTGAGACTGAGCCTCTGCAGGCCTCAGGCCAGCGCTGTGGAAGGGGGCCTGTGCGGTACCGCAGCAGAGTGGACATCCCCTCCGGGCAGGTGTCTCGTCAGAAGGAGGTTTTCCAGGCTCTGGAGGCAGGCAAGGGAGAAGACCAGGGACCCAGGGAAATCCCTGAGCCCATCCCAGCAGGCTCAGTGCACAAGTTCACCTGGCTCTTTGAGAACTGCCCCATGGGCTCCCTGGCAGTGGAGAGCATCCGAGGGGGCAACTTCCAGGAAGAACAGCCTGGGGGTCCCTCAGGCAAGGGGGTGCCGGAGAGACAAGAGACTGCAGCCGAGGGGACCCTGCGGACGCTGCACACCACNAGAGTCCCTTGGACTGCAAGGAGATCCAACCAGTCCATTCTGAAGGAGATCAGCCCTGGGATTTCTTTGGAAGGAATAATGCTAAAGCTGAAACTCCAGTACTTTGGCCACCTCATGCGAAGAGTTGACTCATTGGAAAAGACTCTGATGCTGGGAAGGATTGGGGGCAGGAGGAGAAGGGGATGACCGAGGATGAGATGGCTTGATGGCATCACCGACTCGATGAACGTGAGTCTGAGTGAACTCCAGGTATTCTTTTGGTGATGGTGATGGACAGGGAGGCTTGGCGTGCTGCGATTCATGGGGTCGCGAAGAGTCGGACACGACTGAGCAACTGTACTGAACTGAACTGAACTACATATCCATATATACCCTATTGGTTCTGTTTCCCAGGAGAATCCTAATACAATCACTTACTTAACAAATTCCCAATTGATGGACGTTAGGGTTGTTTCCAATTTTCAGCCATTCGAAACAGTACTGCAGTGTTTAGTATAGTGCCAATAGCTATATTCATAACTACACCCTTGTTTCTTTTTCATTTCATGCACTGTGCTGTGCTGTCGCTTCAGTCGTCTGATTCTTTGCGACCCGATGTGCTGTAGCTCAGTGGGCTTCTCTGTCCATGGGATTCTCCAGAAAAGAATACTGCAATGTGTTGCCATGCCCTCCTGCAGGAGATCTTCCCAACCTAGAGAGCGAATCTGCGTCTCTTATGTCTCCTGTATTGGCAGGTGGATTCTTTACCACTAGCGCTACCTGGGAAGCCCCTTTGAAAAGTGAAGTCGCTCAGTCGTGTCTGACTCTTTGCGACCCCACGGACTGTAGCCTACCCGGCTCCTCGGTCCACCAGGGAAACCCCTTTGTTTCATACTAAAGGCTGAAAGAAATGATCCTTAATCTATATAATCAAACAAGGTTTATTTTGGCAACACTATTGACAAGGTAGCTTGGATGAAAGTATATATTAATATAATACTAAACAGTTGCATAACATAGTGCCTACCTATAGTATTTGCTGAACAAATGGTGGCTGTTAAGAATGCCAAGGTGGAATTTCCTGGTGATCCAGTCGTTTAGGACTCCACCCTTCCACTGCAGGGGCCGAGGGTTTGTTCCCTGGTCTGGCAACTAAGATCCTGTATGCAGTATGATGTGTCAGAAAAAAAAAAAAGCTCCAAAAATGAGTAACATTTCTGGCATCAAACTCAAAGAGCCACTTTCCTCAGCTGTCATATAAACTTTGACATAGCATCTTTTTTTAATTTTTAAAATTTTATTTTTACTTTATTTTACTTTACAATACTGTGTTGGTTTTGCCATACATTGACATGAATCCGCCACGGGTGTGTATACGAGCTCCCAATCCTGAATCCCCCTCCCACCTCCCACCAGCAATTTAAATGGTTGTGTTAAACCATTCTTCAAGAAACAGGTTCCATTAATTCAGTACTTATATGAAAAAAAAAAATTTCCTTTGCCCCACCTATATTTCAGTATCCCCCTCCTCCTGGTATTTCAAGATTAAGATGAATCTATTCTTAACTCAAAGTACATATAAAAGTTGCAAACTTATGGGGACATATTATATGCAAAACAGTTCACTATTGCTTTTTTTTTAATGGATTGTGATACTTTTAGAAAGGAAAATCCATTCACATCAATAGAAATTAATAAATGAGACTTAGGATTTTCACTTTTAGTGTTAAATATATCTAAAACATTTTATTATAACTGATAGATAATTTTAATTTTTTAATTGGATTAAGTATTGTTAGTAAGAGGGCTAAATGCCTTCCCTATGTAGTTTAATATCTTACAAAGGACTTGTGTCTTTTAGACTTTCAAGTAACCAAGCTTTCAACTTGGCAAATCTTCATTTCGGTGTCAGCAAAGATTTTCTATAATCAGAGGTTTTTGATGAATGTCTAAAATAATCATCACCTTAGGCACAGTAAGGACTAGTTTGGAGAGTACTATAGCTTAGTGCTCAGCTTGTGTGTGTGCATGCTAAGTTGCTTTAGTTGTGTTCAACTCTTTGCAACCCTATGGACTATAGCTCACCAGGCTCCTCTGTCCATGGGATTCTCTTGGTAAGAATACTGGAGTGGGTTGCCACGCCCTCCTCCAGGGGATCTTCCTGACCCAGAGATCAAACCCACATCCCTTATGTCTCCTGCATTGGCAGGCAGGTTTTTACCACTAGAGCCACCTGGGAAGCCCGGTAGCGCTCAGCTTAGGGCCTGGTATGTAGGTAACAGTTAAATTTTTATTAATGAATAAATGAGTGAGTCTATGTCACCAGGTAATGCCCTTGACCACTAACATCCAGGAAAGTTTTCATTCTTCTGTTTATTTATCATCACCATTGATTCATAACTTCCCTTGGTTCTCTCATCTGTAAAATGGGAATAGTAATAGTGCTTTGCATAATTGTTGTGGTCATTCAGTAATGTAGTACATGTGAAGCACCTGCAGCAAGCTAGGTACTTGATAAGCCCTCAACAAATATTAGCTGTGTTATATTAACAGTAGGACAATCATCATCATTATCATTAACAGCATCAGCATCATCATTCTGGAATGCAAATGCCATCTGTCTTGCTCTCTTTTCAAGCAGGCTTGAGTCTTATTTTCTCTCTGAGAAGAAGGTTATTAGACTACAGTGGAGCTTCCAATACCTTCCCCACCTAAGGGCATGATGTGGAAGAGAGTCAGAATGTGAGAGCTGAAGGAGAAAGGGAGCCCATTATCTTGGGAAAAGCAACAAGTTCCAGAAAATCTTGGCCTAGTGTATGGGGAAAATGAACTTAGTAATTACAACTGTTATGAAACTTTCTGTTTTATAGAGCTACAGGCTAGAAGTGTACAATAAAACAACTCTGAAATATCAAAACATCGCTTTGGGTGGACTGCCAAAGGATTATAGACATGACTTTTATATTGAGAGGGATTGTCTGGCATTGAATCAGAAGAACTATATGGTTTGAGCAGCAGGATATCAGTAGCTAGTTTAGGCTTAAATTTAAAAAAAATCGAAAGTGGCAAGTCAGTACAGCGTAAGCAAAACCTAAGAGATTTGTTATGTACAGTGTAAAGTAAGAGAGACTTCTATAAACATCCAACTCTGGAGGAAAATGCTGGAGATTTTTATTTAAGCTATTTCTTTCAGCACACTGAAACTTTTCAAGGACTTAATTGATTTTTAGGGAGACATTTAACATTACAATCTGTAGGGGAATGTTCATCAAGTTAATTTAGGAGGGAATTTATCATAAAAGCTCATTTTTCTAATTATTGAGGGGAAAGTAAAAAAGATTGCAGGTTGGAAAGAGACATGGCAGAGCCCAGTCTTTAAAAAAAAAAAAAAAACACACACACACAAAAACCAAAATCTCTGCAGTTTCCTAACACAAAAGGAGAAAGGAAGTGCAGAATTGTCCTTTATTGAAAGCCACACCTGTAAAAATTAATGAGAACATGGCATTATTATGTCTGTGAACTACTGATATTTGATAACACTTAGTTCAAAATGGAAATAAAAGCATGCACAAGTTTTAGCCCATATTTGGGCAGCTTCCAGATTTTAGCTTGCTGTTCCCTCTCCTCAAGACAGTCTACTGATCCACTTGCCATTCAAGTTCTAAATTCATATTTGCAGCAACCATGGCCATTTCTTATCCACAAGAATGAAACATATGCCAAATACACAGTAGGGCGGCGAAATGGAGTCATGTCTTGGGATTCTTAGAAGCCAAGTGTTTTGTTTAGTCAGGTAAATTATGAAACAGAGGAGGTTATCAGTACTAAAACTGGACACAAACGATCCATCATTTCTCCCTGGAAATTTTCAAAATGGCTTTTGGCAATGAGTTACTCTATTCTAACAAAGAAGAGAGTCCTGGGCCTTGTAAATGACGTTATACCTGTAGACAGCCATCTTCAAGAAACAGATTTTTATAATATTAGCACATTTGAAATGTTATGATTGAAGTCTAGTCCACCTAGGGTGTTAAAAATAGAAGGCTTTTTATGTTACAATCTTGTATACCAAAATGTCCTACAACCAAACCTGTTTGACTGGAAATTCATCCATTGACTTCCTAGTCTTTCCAGAATGTCTGAATGACTGCTTGATTGCAGCTAATTAGCTCAGCTTCAGCCAGTACATATACATGTTTCCAGCCTAGACTCTTCTATCAGTGTTGGGGAGAAAATAAGAATTCTCTTTTTAAACTCTGACTAATCTTGCTGTCACCAACCTTACCTCCTTGGATCAATCCTACACAGTGCCTTCAGAGATACCGTTCTAAAATATAAATCTGATATTGTCAGGACTCTGCTTTAAAAATCTTTAGCGGCAAACCACTTTCTTACTGGATTAAGTCCAAAATCCTTATAATAACCATTTGTAAAAACCTATATTCTGGGCATTTTATAAACATTTCATTTAATACCATAGCAATTACTGTGTTTTTATAAACTACGAAGCAATGATTTTTAAAATTTCTCTTAAATGATGTGCCCTGTGGCTTTTCATCTAATGAGTAAATGGCTATGGTTTTTCACGAGTGGAGCAGATACAGAGTAGAGCAGTGGTTTTCAACCAGGGATAATTCATCCCCCAGAGAATGTGTAATGTTCAGACATTTTTGATCGCCACAACTGGGAAGGGGTGACTCATCTCTAGTGAGTGGAGACTAAGGATGCTGCTTGACATGTTACAATGCATAGGAGAGCCCCCCACCCTTACCCCAACAAAGTATTGCCCAGTGCAAAACTGGTTAGTGTGGAGGCTGAGAAACCCTGGGCTAAAACAATAAAATATATTGCTCAGCTATGACCATGAAATTTGGGTTTGGAGTTTCATGCTACAAGGGTGGACCTTAGAGGCTGATGGGTGGGTCCCTCTGGGAGTTTCCCTTTGCTTCATTCAGGGTTACAATGAACACTAAGGAAGGATTTGGGGCTATATTGCACCAATACATATGGCACACCTGGTGGGTCAGAATCTCCAGATAAGTCAGGCAGGAAAAGAGGTCAGTGTGCCTGCCTGTTCAGTCCCTCAGATGTGTCTGACTTTTTGCGACCCCATAGACTGTAGCCCACCAGGTTCCTCTGTCCGTGGAATTTTTCAGACTGGGTTGCTGTTTCCTTCTCCAGGGAAAGACGTCAGAAGAGTTAGAAAAAAATTAGAATGGCAAAGGAGCATCTCATATGGGCGGGACTCCTCACTTAGCACAGTTAGGAGCATTCATTGCTGTAGGCTCTTAACTTGGGGGAACTGAGAAGCCATCCCTCTGAGAGCATGCAATGACAAATTCTGCTCTAGCTAATGGTCTGTTTCTACATTCTTTGCCATTTAAGATTCTTACATCATCCAACTTCATCTGTTGGTGTTTCCATTAATCACCATCTCTTTAGGACATGATGCACCAGTGAAACAATGATTTTTGGAAGCTAGGCTGAGTTGAGAAAGAAAAGGCAGTTCTAAAATCTCCTTTTAATGTATCAAAGATTAAGCTTTAACATCAGACTACACATTTTTAACACAAGCTATAGGAACCTGGAAATTATGATATGACATAAGGAAATTTCCCAGCAGCCCAGACAGACAATGAGAGTATTTTCATAATAGGGAAATCTGGAACTAATGTGGAGAAAGAGGAATGGAGGCCAGTGGTCAGGCACAAGGGTGACTTCCCTTCATGATCAAGAGCTTGGATGGTTTGAGTGAAAGGGGGTAAAAATGCCAGATAGCGTTAGGTGGGAGCTGAAAGTTTCAGGGATTTGCAACCCACTTCCCTCTTGTCATTCTGGAAGGAGATCATTTTCAGCATTCTTCTGATAAATGTACACCAGTGGAAGAGAAGAAGAAAAGCATGGCAAGGTGGTGGCAGAGATGGCATGGGAGGAATCCAGATGTGTTGCATGTACCTGGTGAGGAATACAAAAGGATAACTAGATTATCCCTCCAGGTTGAGACTCAGCAGTTCAATGAGAATTGACTTTATAAGAGAGGCTAGGAGCAGACAACCAGACCAGGCACACATATGCAGGATGTTGCTGATGTTCAGGGGATCTGCATCAAAAAAGCCCACATCAGCATAGGAAGGGAGGAAAACACACCAAAGAAAACTAACCAAGAAAATCAGACAGAAGTTTTACCATCTCTCAACTTCAATGACAGTTACGAAGTAGGACCAAGGAAATCTTCACAAACCCAACAAAGTCCTGGGAGGACTAGCCTTGTGGATTTGCAATCCAGGAGTCAGTCCATGACAATGCATGTGATACATATACACAGGCACCAGCTTAGGAGAAAGAGGAAGAAAGGTAACGTTTTGACAGAACCAGAACTGAAAATCTACCCAAATGTCTAAGCAAAGTTAAGCAAATGGGCACTCAATTTTAGATAAATTATGGGAAATAAAGATGCTATTTTCTTGGTATATCTAAATTATAGTAGTTAAAATGTTGATACTCATTTCAGTAGAAAGCTCTACAGATAGAATTATGAGGAAACTGGAGCACAAAAAATAACCTAACTTGCCCAAGTTCACAGAACCAGTATGTGGGGGAGCTCTAACTCCAAACAGAAAGGATATTTCCACTGTGCCCCCCTTTAACATAGCATCTCAGCAGACCCTTGGCAGTCTGGCTTCATTTACCTCTACAATCTTCATAGCCCCTTTGTTTCAGTCATGGGATTATTTCCAAAAATGGCATGCATTTTCCTGCTTCATGCTTTTAAACAAGATTTCCCTGCTTTAATGGACTTCCAAGCTACCTTTTTTTTTCTTCCCCCTGTTGATTTTCTCTTCCATGCAACTTGACACTTTTTGGTAGGCTTGAACCCTCTTTGTTGGCTAAAGGTGAAAAGTATTGAGAGACCTAGACAGCATATTAAACAGCAGAGACATCACTTTGCCAACAAAGGTCTGTCTAGTCAAAGCTATGGTTTTTCCAGTGTCATGTGTGGATGTGAGAGTTGAACCATAAAGAAAGATGAGCACTGAAGAACTGATGCTTTTGAACTGTGATGTTGGAGAAGACTCTTGAGAGTTCCTTGGACAGCAAGAAGATCAAACCAGTCAATAAATCATAAAGGAAATCAGTCCTGAATATTCACTGGCAGGACTGATGCTGAAGCTGTGAAGCTCCAAAACTTTGGCCACCTGATGCAAAGAACTGACTCACTGGAAAAGATCCTGATGCTGGGAAAGATTGAAGGCAGGAGAAGGGGACGACAGAGGATGAGATGGTTGGATGGCATCACTGACTTGATGGACACGAGTGTGAGCAAGCTCCGAGAGTTGGTGACGGACAGGGAAGCCTGGCGTGCTGCAGTCCATGGGCTCGCAAAGAGTTAGACACAACTGAGCGACTGAACTGAACTGATTGAGAAACAAGCTGACAAAACTTAGTTACCCGAGTCAGTTCCCAGAGAGGACTGCTGTCTCACCCAGTTCAGTTTCCTCTGGGCAGAAGCTGCCATGTCAGCAGACAAGACCACCCACCTTGTTTTCAGCCATTTCTGCCATAGCAGCAGAGTCTGCAGATCTGGTGAATTCTCAAGCTCAAAGAGGTGGATCAGTCATCCTGCTTAAAGCCCCACCATTCCTTTGACATTAATCCTTCTTCTGGATCACATGCCTCCTCAATTTCTCCCCTCCCCAGCTTTCCTTCACCATGAAACTAGCCAGCCCACCAACAATTCCTGTTTATGCATGGCCTTTCTCCTTACAATGTCATTAATATGACTTGAAAACCACTCCAATCAGGCAATCAGAAGTGTGTCAATCAAATCCTCTGCTTTACTTGGTTTATCTCCATCTGGCTCATCTCACTCTCATGGTCACAAGAATCTAAACACCCCACAACCTCTTCTACTGGCATTCATGAGGTCTTCCTACAGCTACTTTGATCAACTCTTGTTCTCCTAAAGCCAATTAGGTTAGTACAACACTTTCCAATAGAACTTGCTATGGTGATGGAAAATTTTGTGTCTGAACTGTCCAATATGGGACCCACTAGCCATATGTGGCCACTGAGCCTTTGAAATATGGCTACTGTTATCAGAAATTTTATTTTTTTTTACATTTTAATTAACTAGCCATCTGCAGCTGGTGACTACAAGACTGGACAAACACAAGATTGGAACATTCCTCTTTGACCAATGTAACATAAAAAATATTTCCCAGCATATATTCAAAGCAATCATGATATATTTATATAGACACTAACCAAATATATCTTACGTACTTAATACTTAACCTAAAATATTTTCCTTCCGCCAATACAGTAGATTTTCCTTTTCTTCAACGATAGCTATCAGCTATTCAATTCAGTTCAGTCACTCAGTGGTGTCCAACTCTTTGTGACCCATGGACTGCAGCACGCCAGGCCTACCCTTCATCACCAACTCCCGGAGTTTACCCAAACTCATGTCCATCGAGTTGGTGATGCCATCCAGCCATCTCATCCTCTGTTGTCCCCTTCTCTTCCCACCTTCAATCTTTCCCAGCATCAGGGTCTTTTCAAATGAGTCAGCTCTTCACATGAGGTGGCCAAAGTATTGGAGTTTCAGCTTCAACATCAGTCCTTCAAATGAACACTCAGGACTGATCTCCTTTAGGATGGACTGGTTGGATCTCCTTGCAGTCCAAGGGACTCTCAAAAGTCTTCTCCAACACCACAGTTCAAAAGCATCAATTCTTTGGCACTCAGTTTTCTTTATAATCCAACTCTCACATCTGTACGTAACTACTGGAAAAACCATAGCCTTGACTAGACAGACCTTTGTTGGCAAAGTAATGCCTCTGCTTTTTAATATGCTGTCTAGATTGATCATAACTGTCCTTCCAAGGAGTAAACATCTTTTAATTTCATGGCTACTATAAGTAAGCAAAAATTATCCCCTAAGCAAAGCTTCCCTGTCACCACTATGGAAGCAGTCATCACTCTAAGACTCACACATCATTTTATGTGTACGTGTCTATCACAGAACCCACCACAGTGTATTAGATCAGTGTTTACATTTTGATTCCCCCAATCTCTAACAGAATGTAAGCAATGATCTAATATGCTGTCCTACCCCTCCTGTTATAGGGCTTCCCTGGTGGTTCAGTGGTAAAGAATCCGATTGCTAATGAAGGAGACAATGGATTTGATCCCTGGGTCCGGAAGATCCCCTGGAGAAGGAAATGCCAACCCTCTCCAGTATTCATTCTTGACAGAGGAGCCTGGCAGGCTACAAACCATGGAGTCGCAAAAGAGACAAGGCTTAGCAACCAAACAACTCCTGTTAGAATGTGTTCTCTCAGAAAGAGGGGAGAGGCTCCTTTACTCCTCTTGGATTCACCAATACCTAGAGCAAGAGCGGACATAGGAAACGTAAACTGTCTGATGAGTAAATGAATGAAAAATAACTAAAGGCAAGATTGGTAGAAAGGTTATGACTATTTTTTTTTTTTTAAAGAACACAGGAAGGATAAAATTGGGGCAGAGATAATTAAAGTATCATCTGTTTTATGTCTTTTTTTCTTCCACATTTCTTTTTATGGGAGTCACTGTGATCTATTTGAGAGATGATGTAGAATTCTAGTTGCCAATGGGAGCTCTGTGGAGGCCAGCATTAAACAGTATTTGAGTTGTCACTTTGCAAATGTTGGTAATAGACGGGAGACAACATGCCTGGTGGAACAGTTCTCACCACAGTTGTCATCTGCTACACACACCAACCCAAGACATTTCTCTGCAGACTTCTGAGGCACAGTTAATATACTGGAGTGTTGCCATCACTACAGCCCCCTCTAATCCTTTTTTTGACACTGCTTCGGTGGTCTTTTAAATGCAAGTGATATTGGGTCACGTCCGTGATTAAAATCTACTGCTCCCCAAACTCCTTCACGTGAGTTGCAAAACCCTGTGTGATCTGATACCCAGCTCAGCTTTCTACCACTCTAGCCTTTTTTAGCCTCTCTTTGCCGGGTTCTTCTGGCCTCAGAGGACGTGATATTTCAGTTCACGCTCCCTAGAATTCTCTTCACTCTCTTTTTTGCCTAGTTATTGTCAGCTCAGACATCACATTTCTTGATGCCTGGACAAGGCTTATCATAAATCCCACTTACCTCTCCATGTTAAAAACACTCATCGCTGATGGTTTTACATTTGTTTGTGAGTATTTGATACAAGTCAGTCTCTACCCCCAAATGCTTAGATCCACGGAGACATGAGTATGTTTACTTTTGTGACCATGTGACTGTCTCTCTCCTAACACTGCCTAGCACAAAGTGGACACTCAGTAAATGTTTGATGAATTAATGAATGATTGATTCAAAAAATCTCCCTCAAGAGCATAAACCCACCAGCTAAATATTGTTAAAGATCACGACTCAAGTGCCTAAAGATCACAAAGGTTAGGTCCCTGATTTAAAAAAAAAAAAAAAAANCAAAGAACTGACTCACTGGAAAAGATCCTGATGCTGGGAAAGATTGAAGGCAGGAGAAGGGGACGACAGAGGATGAGATGGTTGGATGGCATCACTGACTTGATGGACACGAGTGTGAGCAAGCTCCGAGAGTTGGTGACGGACAGGGAAGCCTGGCGTGCTGCAGTCCATGGGCTCGCAAAGAGTTAGACACAACTGAGCGACTGAACTGAACTGATTGAGAAACAAGCTGACAAAACTTAGTTACCCGAGTCAGTTCCCAGAGAGGACTGCTGTCTCACCCAGTTCAGTTTCCTCTGGGCAGAAGCTGCCATGTCAGCAGACAAGACCACCCACCTTGTTTTCAGCCATTTCTGCCATAGCAGCAGAGTCTGCAGATCTGGTGAATTCTCAAGCTCAAAGAGGTGGATCAGTCATCCTGCTTAAAGCCCCACCATTCCTTTGACATTAATCCTTCTTCTGGATCACATGCCTCCTCAATTTCTCCCCTCCCCAGCTTTCCTTCACCATGAAACTAGCCAGCCCACCAACAATTCCTGTTTATGCATGGCCTTTCTCCTTACAATGTCATTAATATGACTTGAAAACCACTCCAATCAGGCAATCAGAAGTGTGTCAATCAAATCCTCTGCTTTACTTGGTTTATCTCCATCTGGCTCATCTCACTCTCATGGTCACAAGAATCTAAACACCCCACAACCTCTTCTACTGGCATTCATGAGGTCTTCCTACAGCTACTTTGATCAACTCTTGTTCTCCTAAAGCCAATTAGGTTAGTACAACACTTTCCAATAGAACTTGCTATGGTGATGGAAAATTTTGTGTCTGAACTGTCCAATATGGGACCCACTAGCCATATGTGGCCACTGAGCCTTTGAAATATGGCTACTGTTATCAGAAATTTTATTTTTTTTTACATTTTAATTAACTAGCCATCTGCAGCTGGTGACTACAAGACTGGACAAACACAAGATTGGAACATTCCTCTTTGACCAATGTAACATAAAAAATATTTCCCAGCATATATTCAAAGCAATCATGATATATTTATATAGACACTAACCAAATATATCTTACGTACTTAATACTTAACCTAAAATATTTTCCTTCCGCCAATACAGTAGATTTTCCTTTTCTTCAACGATAGCTATCAGCTATTCAATTCAGTTCAGTCACTCAGTGGTGTCCAACTCTTTGTGACCCATGGACTGCAGCACGCCAGGCCTACCCTTCATCACCAACTCCCGGAGTTTACCCAAACTCATGTCCATCGAGTTGGTGATGCCATCCAGCCATCTCATCCTCTGTTGTCCCCTTCTCTTCCCACCTTCAATCTTTCCCAGCATCAGGGTCTTTTCAAATGAGTCAGCTCTTCACATGAGGTGGCCAAAGTATTGGAGTTTCAGCTTCAACATCAGTCCTTCAAATGAACACTCAGGACTGATCTCCTTTAGGATGGACTGGTTGGATCTCCTTGCAGTCCAAGGGACTCTCAAAAGTCTTCTCCAACACCACAGTTCAAAAGCATCAATTCTTTGGCACTCAGTTTTCTTTATAATCCAACTCTCACATCTGTACGTAACTACTGGAAAAACCATAGCCTTGACTAGACAGACCTTTGTTGGCAAAGTAATGCCTCTGCTTTTTAATATGCTGTCTAGATTGATCATAACTGTCCTTCCAAGGAGTAAACATCTTTTAATTTCATGGCTACTATAAGTAAGCAAAAATTATCCCCTAAGCAAAGCTTCCCTGTCACCACTATGGAAGCAGTCATCACTCTAAGACTCACACATCATTTTATGTGTACGTGTCTATCACAGAACCCACCACAGTGTATTAGATCAGTGTTTACATTTTGATTCCCCCAATCTCTAACAGAATGTAAGCAATGATCTAATATGCTGTCCTACCCCTCCTGTTATAGGGCTTCCCTGGTGGTTCAGTGGTAAAGAATCCGATTGCTAATGAAGGAGACAATGGATTTGATCCCTGGGTCCGGAAGATCCCCTGGAGAAGGAAATGCCAACCCTCTCCAGTATTCATTCTTGACAGAGGAGCCTGGCAGGCTACAAACCATGGAGTCGCAAAAGAGACAAGGCTTAGCAACCAAACAACTCCTGTTAGAATGTGTTCTCTCAGAAAGAGGGGAGAGGCTCCTTTACTCCTCTTGGATTCACCAATACCTAGAGCAAGAGCGGACATAGGAAACGTAAACTGTCTGATGAGTAAATGAATGAAAAATAACTAAAGGCAAGATTGGTAGAAAGGTTATGACTATTTTTTTTTTTTTAAAGAACACAGGAAGGATAAAATTGGGGCAGAGATAATTAAAGTATCATCTGTTTTATGTCTTTTTTTCTTCCACATTTCTTTTTATGGGAGTCACTGTGATCTATTTGAGAGATGATGTAGAATTCTAGTTGCCAATGGGAGCTCTGTGGAGGCCAGCATTAAACAGTATTTGAGTTGTCACTTTGCAAATGTTGGTAATAGACGGGAGACAACATGCCTGGTGGAACAGTTCTCACCACAGTTGTCATCTGCTACACACACCAACCCAAGACATTTCTCTGCAGACTTCTGAGGCACAGTTAATATACTGGAGTGTTGCCATCACTACAGCCCCCTCTAATCCTTTTTTTGACACTGCTTCGGTGGTCTTTTAAATGCAAGTGATATTGGGTCACGTCCGTGATTAAAATCTACTGCTCCCCAAACTCCTTCACGTGAGTTGCAAAACCCTGTGTGATCTGATACCCAGCTCAGCTTTCTACCACTCTAGCCTTTTTTAGCCTCTCTTTGCCGGGTTCTTCTGGCCTCAGAGGACGTGATATTTCAGTTCACGCTCCCTAGAATTCTCTTCACTCTCTTTTTTGCCTAGTTATTGTCAGCTCAGACATCACATTTCTTGATGCCTGGACAAGGCTTATCATAAATCCCACTTACCTCTCCATGTTAAAAACACTCATCGCTGATGGTTTTACATTTGTTTGTGAGTATTTGATACAAGTCAGTCTCTACCCCCAAATGCTTAGATCCACGGAGACATGAGTATGTTTACTTTTGTGACCATGTGACTGTCTCTCTCCTAACACTGCCTAGCACAAAGTGGACACTCAGTAAATGTTTGATGAATTAATGAATGATTGATTCAAAAAATCTCCCTCAAGAGCATAAACCCACCAGCTAAATATTGTTAAAGATCACGACTCAAGTGCCTAAAGATCACAAAGGTTAGGTCCCTGATTTAAAAAAAAAAAAAAAAACCCAATCATGGCCTGACTTTTTTCTAGTAAAAGACAGTAATCACTCTCAGGCAAAGGATAAGGTTCCAAGATCTCTTAACAGATTCTATCTTATTCTAGGAAGTGACTCACCTGGGTGTGCATGCTAAGTCGCTTCATTTGTGTCCGACTTTTTGTGACCCCATGAACTGTAGCCCACCAAGCTCCTCTGTCCATAGAATTTTCCAGGTAAGGATACTGGAGTAGTTTTCCTCCTCCAGGGAAGCTTCCTCACCCAGGGACTGAACCCACTTCTCTTATGTCTCCTTCATTGGCAGACAGGTTCTTTACCACTAGTGACACCTGAGAAGCTCTCACCTAGAGGTCACAAAATCAGCACACCACATCACCATCTACAATGACCAGACAGATGCTTCCAGGGATAACTAGAAGCACTGATGTTAAAATATCCACAAATTTCCATTGTGGAATTTACTTCAGGGGTCAAGGATATGGAACTTTTAGCTTCAATATTTCCTGATCGTTGAAACAAGAGAAATGGCAAATCCCACTTTTCACATTTTGCATCTGGTTTTGGATATACTATGAATTTTGTAAACATACAGTAAAGCACATTGATTACATACTGACAGTCACTCATTCACTCATTCATCAACTATTCAATGACTCATTAGTATTACCCAGCTGTGGTAGACACATAGGGACACTGTGTCTGGTCTCATGGTGCCTACACTCCAGTGGATGATAACAGCTAACATTTATTGAGCGAATGCTTTCATTCCAAGCTCTGTGCTAAGAGCTATACATGCATTGCTGCTGCTGCTGCTGCTAAGTCGCTTCAGTCATCTGATTCTGTGCAACCCCATAGATGGCAGCCCACCAGGCTCCCCCGTCCCTGGGATTCTCCAGGCAAGAACACTGGAGTGGGTTGCCATTTCCTTCTCCAATGCAGGAAAGTGAAAAGTGAAAGTGAAGTTGCTTAGTCGTATCCGACTCTTAGCGACCCCATGGACTGCAGCCCACCAGGCTCGCCTGTCCATGGGATTTTCCAGACAAGAGTATTGGAGTGGGGTGCCATTGCCTTCTCCAATTATCTCATCTTAATGTTTCTGAAAATCATGTAAGTTATAGGCATGTTGTTTGTTTGTTTGAAGACTGCCTAGAATCCACAGTTCTTAACAGCCACTGTTTCTCTTGAGAAATTATTCTTCCCAGAGACATTCTCTAGTTGGGACCATTAGACAAAGTCACCACTCTCCCCTTCCAAGTGTCAAAAATGTAACCTAGGCTTCTAAACCAAGCAAGTACTCCCTCCCTGGAATCTGAATATTGGGCAGGGAGAGAATGAGATGGAAAGGGGCTGCATTCAAACCAGACTTCTCTGATCAAGACATAATTTGGACTTCTTTCTTCTTAATGTCCTGGGCATACTGCCTTCAAATCCATGATATCATCATAATTAACTATTTTTGCGTAAGTTAGAGCCAGTTTCTGTTGCTTATAACTCAAGAACATTAGTTGTCACTGAGAAGATGACAAGATGGGTTGAGAAATGTATCCAAGGTCACACAGCTGGAAAATGGTGGGGTTAGGACAGAAATAGAATGAGAACTCATGCAGTCTGACTCTAGACTCATTCTTACTGGAAATGAAGATGCTGTCCATAGGTGCCATGGCTCATAAGGTAAGTTCCAACAGTTTCTATGCTATCCTGTCTTGATTGAGGTTTTATGAATGTACCACCATCAGCTCATAGTGAAGTCCCTGCCTCACATCCTTGTTTGAGTGTTTGAAGGGACTTCTAAAGCAGAACATGGAGGTTTCCTCTTTGCAGTAGACTGGTGGACATTTGTGAACAGAACTAGCCAGAGTCTCCAAGACACCGACTCCTGTCACTTCAAACTGGACCCAGAGGTCGATGAGCTGGCCGCTGGCAGTTGGTAGTTTCCTCTCCATAGCACCCTAAGTGACCTTGGAACAGAATCAGCTACAGGTCTAAATGGAGCCTCCCTCTCCTTTCCCCTGTCCCCTAGCCAGAGGTTTATCAAGTTCTAGGGAGTAGAGGCGATGGCACCCCACTCCAGTCCTCTTGCCTGGAAAATCCCATGGGCGGAGGAGCCTGGTAGGCCGTAGTCCATGGGGTCAACTAAGAGTCGGACACGACTGAGAGACTTCACTTTCAATTTCACTTTCCACTTTCATGCGTTGGAGAAGGAAATGGCAATCCATTCCAGTGTTCTGCCTGGAGAATCCCAGGGACAGGGGAGCCTGGTGGGCTGCTGTCTCTGGGGTCACACAGAATCAGACATGACTGAAGTGACTTAGCAGCAGAGAGTAGGGAAACTCACTCCAAAAACATGCCCCTAAAATCTTTGAGCCAGAAGTCTCTTTCTCTGAGTATTAAAGTCTTTGCTGCAGCTTCCAAAGTGAGTGAGTCAAGCCTGTGGGAAGAAAAAAGGCTTGGAGAACAAGCAAAGAGGCACAGGGGGAGGAATACCACCAAGCCAGGGTTATAATCCTGCCCCATGACCTTAAGGACCATGTCAACTCATGAGAGGAGGAAACACATATAAATACATTGTTGAAGTCCAGTGCAGAATCCAGGAGAATTTCTTTGGCTGTGTTGGTTGTGATTTCTCATGCATACAATAACAAGTTTTTGGCTTCCCTGGCACATATGCTTGAGCAATGTGTTGCTGTGTCTCTGACAGTTGGTGACATTTCCTTTGCAGTCAGTCAGCAAGATTCGTACAGAGGCTGTGTCCAATGAAGAAATCAACATCCTGAGTCCCATATTGGCTGTTAGTCATCATTTGTACCTCCATCCAAAACACATTCATTGAACACCTACTGTGTGCTCAGCCTAGGGAAAACAAAGATGTATCTGAAGCAGTTCCTGCTCCCTCAAGGAGATGACACATGTACTTAAGTAACTATATTACACAGTGATATTATTAACTAGAAAAACTGCAATTAACATTTAATTGTGCCAAGAACTACTCTAAAATATTTTCCATGCAATATTTCTTTTAACTTTCACAGTAGTTATGCTATTATACCATTTTATAGATGAGAAGTATGGAGAAAAAGTGTAATTTCCCCAAGATCACACTAATACAAAAAGAACAGGGGCAAAGTATTTCTGGATTCCAGGGCAAAGATGTTAGTAACATAGAAGAGTAACAGGAAGATTTTGTAGTGAAGACAGTGTGTGAACTGGTCCTGAAACTCTATCATCTATTAAGCTGGTCTTTTGGAAACATGATCATATTTCTATTGTGATTCCTACCCTCAAGAATCGTTGTTAACCTACATTTTTCATCTGAGAATTTCTTTTAAATCTGCTGGTACTGACAACAGACTTAACATGAAGGCTTTAGACTTATATTGATCTCTTTTTCAAAGCTTGACAAAGTTCATTTGATTGTTCTGCTGTGTTTGAGATCTGAGAATTCAGTAAATTGATTAAAAAATTAACACAGAGTTAGAGGATCAATTGAAAAACTGATACCTTGATGGATTTATCTATTGGCCACAAGGCCATTCAGCAATGAGAATCTCTCCACCAGGTAAGACTCTGGGCATATACCAATCCATCACTTCCAATTTAAAAATGAAAAAATGAAGACACATAGAAGTAAAAGAGACTTGTCCAAGGGTACACTCAGACTTTGTATAAGAGCCAGGACTGGCACCCCTGCCTTCTGATTTTTAATCCAGCATTCTTTTTTATTAAAAATAGTAGCTTAATTTACTGAACTATAATTGAAAGACACAAAATCATATATTTTAAAGTGTACAATTTGATCCATTTTGACATGTGTATAACCTCGGAAACCATCACTAGAACAGACATAAATATTTTCATTGTCTTCAGAATTTTCCTTATGCCTCTTTATCCCTCCCTGTACCTCCATTCCCAGGCAACCACTGATCTACTCTCTATCACTGTAAGTTTTCTTTTTTGGGAATTTTATATAAATGGAACCATAAACTATGTACTTTTTTTTTGGCTGGCTTCTTTTACACACATGGTTACTCTGAAATCCTTCCACACTGTGTATGTGTCCATAGCTCATTCCTTTTCAGTGCTGAATAATATTCCATTATGTGACTATAATGCAATTGTTCAGCCATTCACCTGATAATGTACACTTGGGTTGTTTTTGATTAAGAGCTGTTGTTATAAATAAATCCATGGTAAACATTCCTGTGCTTACGTTCCTGCAAGTGTTTGTACGAACATATGCATTCATTTCTCTTGGACAAATACCTAGGAGTACGGTGGTTGAATCCTATGATAGCTGTATGTTTACGTTTTTTAGAAACTACCAAACTGCTTTCCAAAGTTGTACCATTTTACATCCCCACCAATACTGCATGTGGGTTCTACTTGCTCCCCATCCTCTCTAACATGTAGTACCAATTTTCTCTTCAGTATTCTTTTTACTAGCTGATAATGATTCCCATCACAACTGATTAGTAAAGTCTTTAATGTTGCACAAGTAGAGGAATACCTTTCAGTGTTTGAGTTCTGATGTGATTTTCTTACCCCGTAGCCCTTTTCTTTTCTCTCCTCGGTGGTTTTGGTAGGATAGCCTTTGCTCAAGTTGAGAAAAAAAGAGTAGCTTTTTTTAGAGGAAAGGTCAATGTGAAAAAGAGAAAGCTCTGACTTTCTTACAGGTGCTCTCCTTTGGTGAATATGAAAGCTTGCTCACTCAGCACACAGGAAGAGCTTTCTATTACCACCAGACTGGAGCTAGGAAAAACTCACAGACCTGAGGTTAGGAGCCTAAAGTGTCCAGTGGAGGGGAAAAAAAAGCAGGGAGACCAGTGAGAAAGCTCTCCATATCCCATTCTGGTAGGATCTTTACAGACCAAAAGGTAACCACGTCTTTCCTTCTGGACATCTTCTCTCGGTTATCCCTGTAAGAAATCCATAAATATCTAGCATTAGTTATTAAATCATAATAACTACTAATAAATTAGCAGAGACCTCATGTCAGGAACTGCACTAAGAATTTCTTTCTCAGAACAACCATGTAAGATTGGTACTCCAAATCTTATTTGACATATGAAAGTGAAACAGAGATGTTAAGTGACTTGTCCATGATCATCAACCTAGTAACTGAATAGAATTTGAACCTAGTTCTGACTCATTTCAGAACCCGAGTACCCAACCACTCAACCACCTTTTTCAATGACTGAATATGGATATTGTGAACATAAGTGAATAGTAAATGAATATGACCCCCCACTTCCAAGTCTAACCCTCAATGAGTTTATTCTGTAGTGTCATGGATTGATTGCAGGCATTGCATGCCAAATATTCAAGGAATTTCTGCAATCCTTAAATATTTGCCAAGAATAGGTCCTTCATGCTTTCTAAAAAATTCTGGAGGGAAGGGAAAATCCATATTTAGAACTTTGGTTACTAGCTGCATCGATCTTTTCTGCCTACTCATTCAAGCTCACATTTCAGAGATTGCTGTAGTTTTTTCCGCTCTGAGTACCCCTGTCCACAATGTTCAGTGATTCTCCACTTTTGATATACGTGTCTCACCTGGGGAGCTTGTTAAAAACAAAAATGTCAGAGCTTCACATTCTGAGATTCTCATTCCATAAGACAGGTTTTGAACCCAGCATCAGTATTTTCAACAAGCATCCTACCTAAATAGAGAGGCAATTGTTACTTTGTAGCTGCCATTATCCATTTCCTAACCTAAAATCAACCCAATTTTATTTGAGAGAATTACTTCTATGCTGGGCTTGATCCCAGTAGGAGGGTAAATGCTGGCACTCATTCTCATAGAAGCCAAACCCCTTTTCCCATCGGTTGGTTTTGCTAAGGAATTTTCAGGTAAACTAAGGTTAGCCAATCGTGTGGACTCTCGCAAGACTTTGAATTTTCAGGGAAGAAAAAAAATGGAAATGTTGCAGCTCAACAAAGATGTCTTGCTTCATCCAAGAGGTTACTTGCCCTTCATCCTACTTGCCCAAATATCTTTTCAACAAATATTTCCTGTTCAAGTTACCCAATCAATTTCTGATGCTTGCAACTAAAGTGATACTCTGTTAGTATTACAACTTTCACAATGCAGGTTGTGAAAGAATTCACAGAAATATTAGCAAGAGGAGAAAGGAGTTCTTATTCACGTCCCAAGAGAAGGGGACAAGACTCATAGAGTGGCATTTGCACTGAAAAGGGGGTTTGAGTCTTGTATTGAGCTTCAAAGGGCAAAATGCAGGAAAAGGGGGTGGGTTCATCTCTATTGTGGTCCACAGTAGTACTCAGCTTTGCTGCCTCTATAGCATGTCATTTTTTGGATAATAGACTTGCAGTCTTCAGTAATTTTCTAGTACATGAATATCTGAAAGAGGCTTGATAGTGACTCTTGGGCTGTTCTATTTTGAATAATGTTAGATGCGTTGACATGTGGGTGTTAGTCACTCAGTCTTGTCCAACTCTTTGCAACCCCATGGACTGCAGCCCTCCAGGCCCCTCTGTCCATGGGATTTTCCAGGCAAGAATACTGGAGTAGACTGCTGTTTTTTTTCTCCAAAGGATTTTTCTGACCCAGGGATCGAACCTAGGTCTCCCACATTGGATGCAGATTCTTTCCCATTTGAACCACCAGGGAAGCCCAGGAGTCTGCATATTCCATGATAACTCTGGAAAGGGATCCAAAGGCCAGCCTTTGAGAAACAGGGCCTTTAATTTTTAGTACTTCTCTACTTGGTCGTTTTGGAAAAGGGCCTGTAATCAGTTCTAGCTATCTCTAGCCATCATTCCCACATGAGTAAACTTGTCAAATCTTTTCAAAAACAAAAGCATACCCAGTGTTCACAATATTTTAATCTTTTTCTTTTGTTGTCTCTGTATATAGTGAGGATCCTTTTTTTTTTCCCCTTTTTTCCTGTTCACTATTAAATAAGAGCTCCAACATGCTGTTCTTAGGCTGACAAACTCACAATTACTCCCTCTCTGCTTGTGCACATCAGGAGCTGCTATTATCCTAAAAGTAGAGAAACCAAGTGGACATCTGACAAGCCATTAATTAGCTGGCTGGTGGTGTGTTGATGTAGGCCATGACCTCTAGGAACTGACTGCAATGTGAAGATCCATAGGAAAGCATGGAAAACCAAGAGAGTCAGGTTATTAGCAACTCTTCATGAAATGATGACATTCCAATGATAACAATAGATGCTAATTGTTCCCTCAAAGGAAGTTTCTATGGTAATGAGCACATGGTCACAGATTTTTGGCTAAAGAGTTAGTCGTTGCAGAACAAATTGTAGCAGAAAAGAATAAGGACTGTGACCCTCATTTCCTCCAGCTAAGACGATCTTATGTACTTTTGTGTTATGTACTGTTGTTAACAAACTAGCTCCGGATGCCGCAGTTATCTTGCTCTTCAGAAGAATGAGCTTCTGGGATTTGAGCAAGGGGTGGGCAGGATGTAATATTTCTTTATTTGGTAGTGCCAGGCCTTAGTTGCAGTACTGGAGATCTTCGATCTTCATTGTGGCATGTGGGATCTTTACCTGTTAGTTCTGGCATGTGGGATCTAGTCTTCTGTTCAGGGATCAAACCCTCGCCCCCTGCTTTGGGAGCACAGAATCTTAGCCACTGGACCACCAAGAAAGGCTCCTCTGGGGTTTTTGACTGGCCAACAGCTTTATTTTTCCTCTTCTCTGAGAGGGACATCCAAGTATGCTTCTGGGAGACCACCATTTGCCCATCATAGTCTATATGTTCAGTGAGGGTAACACCACCTCATCATTTCCAAGAATGGGAATAGAACCTAGGCCTGGCTAGTCAGGGCACTCAATTTCCCTGGCCAGAGTGACTGATCCAGGCTAGACAGTATGGCACAAGACAGACAGACCAGTGCCTCTCTTGGGCTTGAGCCTTTGGGAAGATGGTGCTTTCAGCTGAATTCATTAAGCTAGTTAGGCCCAAGCCATTTTTGCCATCAGGAAGGGAGAGGTAATATCAGAATCAAATCAACTCAGAGAAAAGTAGAACCAGGAGACTGAGAAAGACATATTCCTGGTATCATTATATGAATCATTGAATCCAGCCATGACTGAGGTAGCTCTACCACCTGGAGTTTTCGACTACACCAGCCACCAAATTCCTTTTTAATGTTGCTTAAGTTATTTTTGAATTGGGTTTCTGTCACTTGCAACTACAAAAATCTTGAGTAATTCACATGAGAAGCAATATTTTGACGCCCCCCCCCCTCAACTTTCTGAACTACTCTTTCTGGTCTAGAAGGAAAAGTAACATAGGCATAAGGGAAGGACAGGAAGCTCGTATAATTGAATTCTCCTGCTGCAAACACTTTCCCACACATTTCCTAAGCTCTTCAGCAAAATCCTGTTTCCTTGCCTGCCTTCTGCACAATGTTTTCAAATTCAGAACATATGCTGAAACATTCCAAATGAACTTGACTTCTGCTGTTTCTCTCTCTTAATGAAAGCATTTCATTTTGTGTGAATGACTGGCCTCCTCGTCACNTCCTGTTTCCTTGCCTGCCTTCTGCACAATGTTTTCAAATTCAGAACATATGCTGAAACATTCCAAATGAACTTGACTTCTGCTGTTTCTCTCTCTTAATGAAAGCATTTCATTTTGTGTGAATGACTGGCCTCCTCGTCACCTGATGCCTTTCTTCCGCTTGTGTTTTTCTGTAAGAAGCAAGAACAGCTTCCTATGAGGCCAAGGTCATTAAACCCATCAGGGCCACCCAATACTTCAGGCAGTCTCCATCAGAGTGAGTCACAGAGAGAAGACTCAGAGAATACAGGTCAGGGTCACCTCCTTGTAACCATCCTAATGTGCACACTCCACTTCTTAATGCATTCACACCCCAGTGAGGGACACTAGATCTTTGATATATAACGGCTTTTCTGATGTGATGAAATGAACTAGTGAGTAGTCCAACATGCCTCACTAGTATGAATTTATAAAGTCAGTTTGCAGCTTATCACCATTCTTGACCCCTCACAAGTAATTTATTGCCAGACCCTGTGATTTCTGTCAAGAAACTTAAAAGTGAAGCTCAGAATACTTAAATGAAAACACAAGGGGACTTTCCTGGTGGTCGAGTGGCTAAGACTCCTTGGTCCCAATGCACGAGGAACTGGGTTCAATCCCTGGTCAGGGAACTAGATCCCACCTGCAGCAAAACAAAGATCAAAGATCCCACACCTGCAGCTAAGACCCAAATCAGTCAAATAAAGAGATAAATATAAAAAATAAAAAATAAAAGAAAAAGAAAACACAGGGGATTTCCATACCACTGGACCATAGTTAACTTGGCCCAAAGAGCCTCTGCTTTACATGAGATCAGGTCAGATCAGTCGCTCAGTCATGCCCAACTCTTTGCAACCCCATGAATCTCAACACGCCAGGCCTCCCTGTCCATCATCATCTCCCGGAATTCGCTCAAACTCACGTCCCTCAAGTTGGTGATGCCATCCAGCCATCTCATCCTCTGTCATCCCCTTTTCCTCCTGCCCCCAATCCCTCCCAGCATCAGAGTCTTTTCCAATGAGTCAACTCTTTGCATGAGGTGGCCAAAGTACTGGGGTTTCAGCTTTAGCATCATTCCTTCCAAAGAACACCCAGGGCTGATCTCCTTTAGAATGGACTGGTTGGATCTCTTGCAGTCCAAGGGACTCTCAAGAGTCCTCTCCAAGACCATAGTTCAAACGCATCAATTCTTCGGTGCTCAGCCTTCTTCACAATCCAACTCTCACATCCACACGTGACCACTGCTTTACATATATAACAAAAATAAAATCTAAAACCTTACGGAGAATGACTACAGATGAAGAAAAGATTGGGGGAATGTGAAAGAAAAAATAGTAAAATCTGGCAAAAACTGGACTGGGAATACAAAGAAAAAGACAAATTAGAAATCATGCTGGAGTGTGTTGCTTAGGAAGCTAGACATAAAGTAGAAAATAGCCATAAATTAGAGCTCACAAATTTAAAAGTATTGCTTTCATTCCTTTTACAAAAAGAATGCTATTTAATTGTAGAAATAGAAATTCCCTATAATCACACTGCCCAAAGACAAACACAATTAAAACTTCAGTGCATTTCTTTTTTTTTTTAATCGGGGTATAATTACTTGATGATGTTGTATTAGTTTCTGCTGTACAACCGAGTGAATCATCCGTATGTACACATATATCCCCTCCCTCCTGAACCTCCCTCCTGAACCTCCCTCCTGAACCTCCCTCCATCCTTCCCCTCTAGGTTATCATGGAGCACCGAGCTGAGCTCCCCGTGCTATAAAGCAGCTTCTCACTAGCTAACTGTTTTATACATTGTATAGTACGTTTCTTTTATAATCAGACATACACACTGATTTAGAAAGCTTTGATTATGTTAGCATTATTTATTACAACCTGTTTGTTTAAACATAATATTTTATGATCATTATTCCACATCATTAAAAATTCTAAATGCTACTTAAAAATTTTATTTTTTCAGTTAATTATTCAACATCTAAGATCTTTGAAGAGGCATAAGGAACAATACCATGAGCACCCTATACCCACTCCCCAGCTTAAGAAATTAATTATTACAAACTCAGTTGAAGCTTTCTGTATAAACCTCTGGAGTAACATTCCTATCTTCTGTCCACTAAGTATGAAGTTTTTCTGGGTGCATAATGTTCCCTCATAGAAATGTATCATAATCTATACATAATCAGTGTATCATAATTAACCATTATTTTTCTTTAAAAGTTTTTAACTTTTCATTTTGTATTTGGGTATAGCTGATAAACACTGCTGTGATAGATTTAGATGAACAGTGAAGAGACTCAGCCATGTGTACATATATAGCCATCCTCCCCCAAACTCCCTTCCTATCCAGGCAGCTACCTAACCTTGAGCAGAGTGTACTGTGCTGTACAGTAGGTCCTTGTTGATTATCCATTTTAAATATAGCAATGTGTAATGTCCATTCCATGGATGAACCTAGAGATTGTCATATTGAGTGAAGTAAGTCATACAGAAAAGGAGAACTATTGTATGACATCCCTTATATGCAGACTCCAGAAAGAAATGATACAAATGAACTTACAAAACAAAAACAAACTCACAGTCTTCCAGAATGAATTTATGGTTGCCATTGCTAGGGAAAGAATGGGGGCAAGGGACAGTTAGGGAGTTTGGAATTAACCAGTTTTTTTATTGTTGTTTTTCACAGTTATGTATATTAGTGCAATGAACATCATTAAATATACATTTTTTACATACACATATGTCATTATTTCAGGGTTCTCAGGTGGCACTAGTGGTAAAGAACCCATCTGCTGATGTAGGAGACATAAGAGATGCGAGTTCAATTCCTGGGTTGAGAGGATCCCCTGCAAGAGGGCATCACGACCCACTCCAGTGTTCTTGCCTGGAGAACCCCATGGACAGAGGAGCCTGGTGGGCTATCGTCCGTGGGGTCACAGAGTCGAACACGACTGAAGTGACTTAGCATGCACACACATGTGATTATTTCCTTACGACAAATTCCTAGAAGCAAAATTGCTTTTGTCCAATAGTAAGAACATTTTGCTCCAAATTGTTAAGTTGCCACCAAAAAAAGTTCAGACTAAGTACACCCCATCTCACCTGAGCATTGTATGAAAGAGCTTATAAGACAGTTCCACGTGGAATATTGGGTAAGCACCATAAATTTTGTTTCTATACCGTCTTTTTACCTGGTCTACAAAGTGTCTGTTTCTGGGCACAGATTCCATATGCAGCACTGGAGATACAGAAGTCCACAAAGGTCTATCCATTTATCAGGGAACAGCACTGGAGTGCGAGGCAGAAGATGTGGATGCTGGAGAGGCAGCCTAGCAAAGTGATTAGATCACTACTTTGGCAGCCAGGCTTCCCACTTGGGCAAGTTTTTCAGCTTCTCTGTGTCTCAGTTTACTTATCTATGAAATATAGGGACAACAAATCAAACCTGTCCAGTATAACCCATAAATCGAAGTCTGAAAGTGAAAGTGAGAGTCGTTTTGTCGTGTCCGACTCTACGATCCCATGGACTATACAGTCCATGGAATTCTCCAGGCCAGAATACTGGAGTGAGCAGCCTTTCCCTTCTCCAGGTGTCTTCCCAACCCAGGGATTGAACCCAGGTTTCCCACATTGCAGGCGGATTGTTTACCAACTGAGCTACAAGGGAAGTCCAAGAATACGGGACTGGGTAGCCTGTCCCCTCTCCAGCGGATCTTCCCAACCCAGGAATAGAACCGGAGTCTCCTGCATTACAGGTGGATTCTTTACCATTTGAGCTATGAGAGAAGCCCCAATCTAAGTCTAGAAAGACACAATGCACAGTACCACTTGACTGAAATGCACTGTTACTAATTCACATACAGGGGTTTCCTGGGTGGTGCAGTGGTAAAGAATCTGCCTGTCAATGTAGGAGAGAGGGAAGAACCCCTGGTGTAGGAAATAGCAACCCACTCCAGTACTCTTGCCTGGAAAATCTATGGACAGAGGAGCCTGGTGGGCTACAGTCCATGGAGTCCCAAAGAATTGGACACGACTGAGTGACTGAGCACACACACATATACAACTCACCTACATACACAGCATCTTAGGAAAACGTAAGGGATTGAAAGCAAGGGCAGAGCAGCAAGTCAGAAAATAAAATCAAAGGGAAGATGGGCAGGAAGGAGAGCAACAAGGTTTCTGCTCACGGCACAAAAACCCACTTAGTCTCCTAAGTAAGGGGGCCCAGGAAATGCCCCATGACAGTTCTCCTGGGTCCCTGCCGATGTGTCACCCTCAAAGCAGATTAGCTAAATGCTTCATGACTGTGATCCACTCTGCCTGCCTGAGGCTTCCTCTGAGCCGTGCAGAGGCAAGTTACTATAAGGGCTTTGGGTCCCATGAAGAGAAGTGTATTCTCTGCTGACAAGAAGAAAGGAAAATATGCCCTCTCATTGCACGTCCAGTGTAATCTCCCACATACCATCACATAGAAAGAAAGCATGCTGAAGACAATATGCTGCATGTGATCCCATGTATCTACATATGAAACTGTTATTCATTCATTCACACAGTAATTCATTCAACAGTCTTTATCGAGGCCTTGTTATGTGCCAGGCCCTGTGGTCCCTGCAGAATATGGTCATTGTTGTAAGGGAGTTTCCATTCCAGTGGCTGAAACTGACATCAATATCGTATATACTTGAGACCACTTGATTTTTTTAAGTAACAATTAGGTTTTACTGGCCTAATACAAACAATTTTTTTTGCTTTTGGAATATGAATAGTCTGCAGCCGCTATTAAGACAGAGATAGAAGAAACAAATGAAAGCACAAAACAAAGCAAGAAATAAATCAGATCATGGGGGTGAGAGAGAGGTTCAAGAGGGAGGGGACATTTGTATACCTATGGCTGATTCGTGTTGACATATGGCAGAAACCAATATAATACTGTAAAACAATTATCCTCCACCTGAAAATAAATAAAAATAACTAAATTTCAATAAATAAATAAACCAGGTCAAAGAATACTAGGAAAAAACCCACAATTGAAAGGAAAGCAGGCAGTTTAGGAAGGACAAGGGATTAAAATGACTCTGCTATTTGAAAGAATCTTGTTTAGTGATCTATTCTAGAAGAGCAGTCAGTAAAGTTTTTCTTTAAAGGGCTCGATAGTAAATATTTTAAGATTTCAGGCTACCCAGTTCCTGCTGAACTTTTAATACTGTACTCAACTCTGTCATGGAAGGGTTGAAGCCAGTCAGCAACAATACATTGATGGATTGGCTTGGCTATGTTCCAAAAAATCTTTATGAATGAACATAGCTATTTGAATTTCATATGATTTTCACGTGTCCTGAGACATATTTCTTCTTTGAATTTTTTAACCATTTAAAACTACAAAAAATCTTAATTCCTGAGGCAGATTTGGTCTATGGGCCATAGACTGTCATCTGCTGATTTAAACAACAGCCCATTCCATGGGTACTCCAAAATACTTTGACCAGAACCCCAGCTGGTGACATCTAGATCATTTCCATTTTTCCCTATTACATGCAGTGCTATGATGAGCATCTTTATACATGTACCTTTTGCATCCTTGAGTGTGTAAATAACTATCTTCTGTCTCTGAATCCATGCCTGTGTCCCCAGCAGGAGCCCATTTGAAAAAATTATATGGGAGGGGTTCTTAAGACAGTCCTGCTGAGCTCCAAATGCTAAGGATCATAATGGCTCTTTTATTCACTAACCTAATAATTCCATTTTTAAAGGGCTGTCAAACTGCCCAACACGAGTTATTTCCTGTGAAAACTGCTGCTCGTTTTCAGAAATCCATCGTCCTCAGTGTTTGCAGAATTGTCAAAATGGCCTTCACAGTTTTCTCCAGGAGGCTGTCAGAAACTTCATGTCCACTCTCCAGTCCTCTCTGCCTCACTGAGAGACCCCCTACCCACAGCGTCTCTCACCAGGCTCCTCACCGTCCCTCCGTTTTAAACATTCAGTCAGTTTGACATGCGATTACCCTCCCACTTGCACTGTGACTCAAATACTTGGATAGGTGTTTGGTACATTTGTAGATTTTTCCCCCCAACGATCCTCAACTTCTACTTATATATACACAGCAATCTCCATCGTGTCTACACAGTTTTCCATTTTTTCCCCTTTGTTTAAATCACTTCCTGCTTTTTTTCCAAAAATGTATATTTTAAAATAATTTTTGCAAAAAGAATACCAGCTTGTAAGAAAAATAAATGCAAGTTCATTAAACTTCATAAAAGTGTTAGTCGCTCAGTCGTGTCCAACTCTGTGACCTCATGGACTGTAGCCCACCAGGTCCATGGAATTCTCTAGGCAAGAATACTGGAGTGGGTTGCTATTCCCTTCTCCAGGGGATCTTCCAGACACAGGGATTGAACCTGGGTCTCCTGCATTGCAAGCAGATTCTTTACCATTAGAACCACCAAGGAAGGACTCACCTTCATAAAATAGAATGTAAATTTTTTCCCTTCTCTGTCCCACCAATAACTCCCAATCCCAGAGGCAGCCATTATTCTCAAACAAACTGGGGCTTTAGCTGCATAACTCCTTATCTTTGTGAACTCAGACAAGTCACTTAACTTCTCTGAATCTTAAGATCTTCATTTGTAAAATAAGAGTGATAATTCCCATTACCACAGATGTGAATCATACTTGTGAAGTTTAACCCATAGTACGGTGCCTGACTGTAGAGAATGCTCAGGAAACAGTAGCTATGTTAGTATTCTTGATAGTTACACCCTTACATTATCATTTCTCTGCAAATGTGGTCATAATTTGTCAACATAGCATCTTATTTTTAATGCAAATGGTATCATTCTGTGTGTGTGTTTAAAAAATAGTCAGTTAATTTATCTGGGACATCTATCTTTTTTTTGGCTGCATCAGGTCTTAGTTGGGGCTCGCAGGATTGTTCTTTGCAATGCCTGAACTCTAGTTGTGGCCGGCAGCCTCAGTATTTTCGGTGCTTGGGCTTAGTTGCTCTGCAGCATGTGGGATCTTAGTTTCCTGACCACGGATCACCTCAGCGTTCCCTGTATTGCAAGGCAGATTCTTAACCACTGGGACCACTAGGGAAGTTCCCTGGGACACCTATCTTAATCTTTTTAATACATTATAGAATACCAATGCATTGATGTTCCATTACTTCCTTAACCATTCCATTATTGACAGTTATTTAGGCTTTCAAATTAGGTTCTCAGTGCTAAAAGGAACATTCTTGAACACAAAGGTTTGAGTTTCTATGGGAGTGTTTTCTCAGTGGAATCTCAAAAATGGAATTGTTGTGTCCACTTTTAATGTTAATAGTTATGACCCAAGGCAGTCATCTGTTTTGCTCCCAGAATATTTCCAGCTTTCTGCCTTCCAAGGCCTCATGGGGGCTGCACCTTCTGGTCCCTTAGCCAGTAGAAAGGCTATGTGACTTGATCAGTAAACTGTGAGTACAAGGGACGTGTGTCATCACCATTCTATTGCCAGTTTGAAGCCTTGCAGGCATCCTTTATCTTCTGCCACAGTGACCAGCAATGTTCCAGATAGTGGCTGCTTCACCTGAGTCCTGTAGTGAGGACAGTGTGGAACAAAGCCTCAGCTGACTCGCCAAGAACACACAGAATCAGTGAGAGGTAAACATGTGTTGTTTCAAACCACCATCATCTCGACTGGTGGTTACTGTATCATAATTTGATTGACACACTGCCAAATTTCTCTCTGGAAAAGTTGTTTTTTTTTTTTCCAATTTACACTCGTACATTAAGTGAAATAGTCTCATTGCCGTGTACTCCTTGTGCAATTTGTCTTAATTTTACCAATTTTTCTTTTTGATTAGTCTTATTAGATATGAACCAAAAAAAGGGGGGGGCGTTTAATGCCTTAGGCACTTACCAAAGCTTTATTAATTTCACCCCTCCTTATTTGTTAGCAAATCCCATTTTTTTTCAAAAACATTCTCCATGCTAATATGGAACGAAAAGTCCTTTTCATACACTTTAATTGCCTTTTCCCTCCACATTGCCTAATTTCCTTTCTGTCAGCCTCATCTTACATTTGCTAACCTTAACAAGTGCATATCCCATCCATATCTCTCCCCACTACCTTGATTTTCACATGATATTTTTCCCCCATAGAGAACTGAGGAGTCACTCTATTTTATATGTGACTGTCTTGAGTGGTCCTTTTGAAAAATTCAGTCTGACTCCATACCTCTTACCTTTATTTTTCATCAGTTCAGTTCAGTTCAGTTCAGTCGCTCAGTCGTGTCTGACTCTCTGTGACCCCGTGAATTGCAGCACACCAGGCCTCCCTGTCCATCACCAACTCCCAGAGTTCACCCAAACTCCTGTCCATTGAGTCGGTGACGCCATCCAGCCATCTCATGCTCTGTCATCTCCTTCTCCTCCTACCCCCAATCCCTCCCAGCATCAGAGTCTTTTCCAATGAGTCAACTATTCTTCATAAGGCGGAACAAATGTTAAGTGTGTATCCAGACCCTGGCCACTCTTTAAGAACCAGCTCAAATGCCACCTACTTCTTTAAGCCTCTCCTTTGTCATCGCCAGCTCAAGGCAAGGACTCTCTCCTTTAAACACTCGTGATTTTTCTATATCTCTTTCGGGTCACTTACTTTGTTGAACTGCAATTAGAAAAGTCTGCTCTGAGAACTGACCCTTCCTGTGTCCCTTTTGAAGCACATTATTCACTTACATGTAGCGTATTTTTGCTATCACTGCATTACAAAGTTGCATCATTGAGTAGCAGCTCTCACTGGGAGAGAGGAAAGGCAAGTAATCAAGACACAAGTGTGAAGGCAAGGTCTTCCAGAGAGGTATTTGGGGAAAGCCTAAAACTTTAAAATATGAATGCTCTCTCAAACTTGCAGGACATTCTTGTATTTGTCTCATGGAAATTGTTCTACTGATAAAATCCAGGAAGAGAAGAAACATAGGGTGTATTTTATAACCATTGGTGTCGAAACAGAAGTCTCCACTGGGATGTGTCTGTCTCTGGCTTGGGAGTATATAGTAACAGTGTGAACTTACTCAGGTCCATTTGCTTAAGTACAAACTACTAGGTTTATTTAATAGAATATAAGTTCCAGGAAGGGACATAATCGTTGTTCAGTAAGCAATTTTTTAATTGGAGTATAATTGCTTTACGAAAGTGTGTTCGTTTCTGCTGTACAGCAAAGTGAATCAGCTATGTGTATATACATCTTTCCTCTTTCTTGTACCTTCCTACGCTGCTATCACACTCCTCTAGGTCTTTGCAGAGCTTCGAGCTGAGCTCCCTTTGCTATATAGCAGGTTCCCACTAGATACTTGTTTTACACATGGTAGTGTATATATGACAATCCTACTCTCCCAATTTAACCTCCTTCCCGCACTGTGTCCATGTGTCCATTCTCTACATCTATATCTCTATTCCTGTCCCGCAAACAGGCTCATCTGTACCATCATTCTAGATTCCTTACAGATGCATTCATATACAATACCTGTTTTTCTTTTCCTGACTTCACTCTGTATGACAGACTCTAGGTCCATCCACATCACTACAAGTGATCAATTTCCTTCCTTTTTATGGCAGAGTAATATTCCATTGTATATGTACCACATCTTCTTTATCTGTTTATCTGTTGGTGGACATTTAGGTTGCTTCAGTATGTCTTTTAATAGTTCAGTTCAGTTCAGTTCAGTCGCTCAGTCGTGTCCGATAAAGAGATAGGTAAGTATAAACTGCCTCCCCTAAATCTTGCTACAATAAAAGTATAACCAGTACTATGTTCAATCCTGCAGACATTTGTTAGATAAGTATTTATCAGCAAAGAGGCACAAAACAGTCAAATAATCTCAAACCTTGANTATAAACTGCCTCCCCTAAATCTTGCTACAATAAAAGTATAACCAGTACTATGTTCAATCCTGCAGACATTTGTTAGATAAGTATTTATCAGCAAAGAGGCACAAAACAGTCAAATAATCTCAAACCTTGATGACATCCCTCCTCTCTGTTCTTTAATGTGTTCCAATCATTCTTTGCATGACAAATTATCTTGAGATAAATACAACATTCTTGAGGAAAGATTCAGTAAGCTTCCTAGAATCATCAGGCAAGCAGAATCACCTCACTTAGTGGATGGAGATAGGACCATATTAGAGTCAAACCACAGGCATCGTTTTGAAAGTTGGAGGATAAAAGACTCACTAGAGTTATATGTCTTCTTCATTTAAGATTGAGAAATGCCTCTAAAACATTTTAGCCAATCTACAGATCTTGAGCACCAGTCATTTTACTAGTGAAGACCCACTTCTAACATTGTTATACTAATTAATGAGACCTTTGGTATTGGTCAAGGATAAATATAGTTAAAGCACTTGTGATTAAATTCATCTGGAGTGCGGTCTTGTGAAGAAATGCAAAATGGCCATCTCTGGAACACATTCCCAATCAGAGACTGACTGCCCCTAGGATGTAGCTTAAACTAATCAACCACATGCTTAGATCATGCTATTTCAGCTGACATAATGTAAAATCAATTACAGGCACCAAAACACAAGGGGTCACTCATGTCAGATTCTTAAGCACAGAAATTAGAGTGTTTAAACTCAGCTTCTGAAACCAGGAGGAGATGAACAATAGGCTCAGTAGGCACCTCTCTGTTTGTCTCTGGTCATATTAGCTTTTGTGACTGTGAAATAAAAGGAGAATTTGATACACCAGGAAGACAGTTCTCCCGATAAATTGACTGTATATAATGGAAACAGCTAAGAGTGAGCCTCAGCTCTCCAGATTTCTCAGACTCTATCCCATATGTTTCTTCCCACCCCCACCACCCCATCTCATCACAAACTCTGGAAGATTTCTAACACACAGCTCTAAAACTGGGGATACAGGGCACTAGATGCTTTATTCCTTCTTCATTTTCTGTAAGAAGGATATAAAGGAGAAAAGACCTTCTCTTGGCCCTTCACCAAACTGCTCCTTCTCACCCATGTGCATCTCCCATCCTCAGTACAGATGTGAAGTTGATGAAGAAGGAGAGGTGGAAGAAATGGCTCTGGACAACCCTTACTCTCCTCCTCCTCTCCCCTCATCACTCCTCACAATGAAGGATATTCTCTTTATGTCCATGGTATTTTGTGCAACATCTTACTGTACCCCTAAAATTCCTCCACCAAGCCAAAGCTCAACATTTTAAGGTGCAAATGATTGCACATGGCCTTTTATTATACCTTCAGGATTTGCATAATGCCTTTTAAGTGTTTTTAAAATGTGTTTTAGGTCAGTGTTGACGGATAATAAAGTGTTGAGCGGTAAGGCTCTGACCATGTGTCTAGATTTTTTACAGTACTTATGGAAATAATTTCCCATTATAAATCTTTGCACTGTAAGTTGCATGTTTCCCAAGATATAGCCTTGACATGTGATACAAACTCCCTGTCTTCTCAGGCAAGTCTTCTCTCCCCATCAGGGCAGAACAAGAGCAGAATCCACACCTCTTTTTAGCTTTGTGTGTCCAGCTTCTAGATCAGTGTAGTGTAACACAGTCGGCCTTCAGTGTGAATTTCTGGGCTTCCCTGGTGGCTCAGTGGTAAAGAATCCGCCTGCCAGTGCATGAAACTCAGGTTCAAACCCTGATCCGGGAAGTTCCCATATGCCGCGGGGCAACTAAGCCCATGCACCACAACCTGTGCTCTAGAGCCCAGGAGCTGCACCTGAAGAAGCCTCTGTGCCTAGAGCCCATGCTCTGCAACAAGACAAGCCACTAACAACGAGAAGCCCCACTCCCTGCTCTCCACAAGTAGAGAAAAGCCCATGCAGCAATGAAGACCCAGTACAGCCCAAAACAAATGAATAAAAATAGATACAATTATAAAAAATATGAATTTCTTGAGTAAGGGGATGGATACTTCTGTGATCATGAGCAATTGGGGGCTGTTTGTGCTTAGTTGGACTGTGATTCTCCATATAGACTTACCTCTGTTCTGAAATTATTTTCATAGTTCCACATGTTTAACTGTATCCTAAGTGCACATAGAAGTTTAGAAGTGTGGTTTATTTTCTTTTTCTCCAATATTAATTCTACATTTTTATAGAAATATGATAGGCATTATGCCAATCCTACATTATTTTTGCATAAAATTAATTCAGTGTAGTTGCCATTTTTTAAAAAGACTCCAAACTGTGAGGAGAATTGGTAGCTAAACAATTTTATAACTAGAGGAAACCTTGGAGATTATTTAGTAATACTGGTTTACATCTATTGTGTACTGACTATAGTAGAAGGCTGCGTGCTAAATGCCTTACAAGCAGGGTCTGATTTAATCCTTTTTCTTTTTGCCTCAGACTCCAAAACAGCACTATTACTGATAATATAAAATGAAAATGTTCATGATAAATTTTTGCATTACTTTTGGTTTTTAAAATATGGTATTAAACCATTATTTGTCTTGACTGCTGAGTGTTTGGCATCCCCTTACATTTTGCACTCTATTCTTGGCAACAACCTTAGAAGGTGAGGACTATTATTTCTTCCTTTAAAAATGAGAACCCTGGAAATCAGACTAGTTACACTTGCCCAAGGGTTACAGATGCCAGTAATGGTGGAACCAAGATTGGAATCCACATGATCGAGACAGATCAGCTTTCAGCCACATAATTTCACAGATGGGAAAACTGAGAAGCCGAGAGACATAAGAATGCTTGGGGTCACTTGACAGCTCTGCCGTAGAGCTAAACTAGAGCCCAGGGTTCCTCACCTGTCACTGAAATATAGCATCATGAGCCACTCATTGCGGATGCATTGTACTTATTCTCTAGGCTGCACCAGGCTGTAGAATTTCTTCTCTCAATAACTGTTTACTAAGCGTCTCACAGTTGCTGCACACTATTTACATGGTATAATGATGGCTGACTTCCTTGGCAAAGAAGCTAGGAAAAGGAAGTCTTGGGAGGCATTTGCCCATTACTAGGAAAAGGAAGTCTTAGAAGGCATTCATTTATTTATTCACTCTACTGTGTGATACACAGTGGAGATTCAAAATGTTCATTGACAAAGGACACAGATATACAACTGAAAATTTGGCATAAAGTATGATGGCATCACCAACTCAGTGGACATGACTTTGGGCAAAGTCCAGGAGATAGTGAAGGACAAGGAAGCCTCACGCGCTGCAATCCTGGGGTCGCAGATTCGGACATAACTTAGTAACTCAACAGCAACAAAATGATAGACGCAACCGTGGAAGGGTTCGAAAGTTCAGATTCTGTCCAGAATCTGGAGTTGAATAGCTTTAGTAAGTACCTTCAGAATTTAAAACACTGTGCTAAGATTAAGAGAATGTAAGATTCTCTGCCTTTGAGGAATTTATAGTTGACTTGAAGAAAAAAGATCATATGTACACGTGTCCTGTATGTACCTGATCTCTAATTAGGTAGTTGACACTTTTTAAGAATCTCGTAGTTTATAGCACTCACCTGTCATGCAGTCATTCATTCTTTCCTTCATTCATTAAGAATGTACAGTGTGCCTACATGTGCCAGCCATTTCTTTAGGTATTGGGGATACAAGCATGAATCGAATGGGCAGAGACTCTGTTCTCAAGAAGTTTTATAAACAAAGAAACTAGCTTTGTTTAACAATGACTACCCAGGGACTACTCTGATGGTCCAGTGGTTTAGAGTCCACCTTCCAATGCATGGGACATGGGTTCAATCCCTGGTCTGGGAACTATGATCCCACATGCCACGGGGCCCCTAAGCCCAAGCTTCACAACTAGAGAGCCCTTGCGCTGCAACCACTGGACATGCATGCTCTAGAGCCTGTGTGGCATAACTAGGGAGAAGCCTCTGCAGCGCACTGAAAGATCTTGCATGCCACAACTAAGACCCAGGGCAACCATATATATTTTTTTAAAGCAATAAATACCTAAAACAAGGCAAGGAGACAGTGTGGTCAAGGAGGTCTTCTCCAGGCGTTGATGATTGAGCTAAGGCCCAAATAATAAGAAACATCCATTCAGTGGTGATGTGGAGTAAGAGCAGAGGAAGCAGCAGATACAAAGACTAAGTAAGAATGAGCATGGCTATGCTCGTAGGAGGATGTGAGTCGCTTGGTCAAGTGCAACTCTTTGCGACCCCATGGACTGTAGCCCACCAGGCTCCTCTGTCCAAGGGATTGTCCAGGCAAGAATACTGGAATGGGTTGCCATTCCCTTCTCCAGCAAATCTTCCCGACCCAGGGATTGCACCCAGGTCTCCTGTATTGCAGGCAGATTCTTTACCATCTGAGCCACCAAGGAAGCCCTTGGAAAGAGCAAGGAGGAAGGCTGAAGATAAGGTAAAAAGATAGACAAGGACCAGACCACATGAGGCCTCATAGGCCACAGTAAGGACTTAAGATTTTAGTCAAATTTATCCATCTTGTAATTATTCAACATCTACCCTCCAAACCAGAAAATAAGATCCCTGAGGACAGGGCTTTGTTCCTTTTGTTTTCCATGACATTCTCAACACTCTTGAGTAAGAAATGGATAGAACTGGTATTCAATGCTTATTTGGGGAATAAGGAAGAATAAGCAGAGGTAAATCATTTAGAAATTGTGTCATTCTGATTGAAACTGTAGACACATATTCCCCCCCCCTTTAAATGTTTCTTTTGACTTATTTATTTTTAGCATTTTTTTCTTCCCCTCAAATGCCAACTTGAATCATCGTCTGTGTCTCCATGTGCAAAAATGATACAAGATAGATGGTAGTAGAGTAAATGTTCTCACTGAAAAGTCTAAGCCTTAGGATTTGACTTAACTAAGAAGATGTATGGTCTGCTCCAACATGAGGTTTTAAGAATCCAGTAAATATTAAACCATAAGTATAAAGGCTGGGCTGTTTGAGCCTAATGCAGTATGCATGATAGTCAATACTCACCTTAGAATTCCCTACCAGGCTGGATGAAAACTGCGTGGGAATCTTCTTCCTGTTACCTGTCTTGCTTCCTCCTCCTTTTTTTCACAGTTCTGATCCCTAGCAAACATCTTGTACGCAAATCTCTATCTTAGCATCTGCTTCTGGAGAACCCAACTGGTGACATATTCCAGATGCTTGGGCCATTTCCTAGTACGTGGATCATAAACATTCAAAAACATTGTTATTATTATTGTTATTGGCCCCAATGAAGGCAAGAATAAAACTGCTTCCTTGTGCTCAATATAATTTTCTACAACTGTACTGAGATTAAATTTTTTCAGTGGCATTGCCAGAAATTTTGAATCTAATTCATCTTTGCTCTTTCTCTTTCTCAGAGTGCATGTGGATTCATTTATTTATTCTAAACCATGACTGACTACTATGGGCCACCCTCTGAGCTATGCCAGAAATGAGAATAATACAACCAGCCTTGCAAAGCATTTTAATTGGCCTCAACTAGACACTAAGGTGAGTGTGGGACTTACTGCCCTCAGTAAGTGATCTTGTAAATGTTGTTTATCCCTGAAACATGGACCCCAATGGGGAATGGAAAGGAAGCAGGGGCTCCACAGAATGTGATAACAGTAAATTATTCTACCTCTGTTGACACAAAGAGAAAAGTTACAGTCAGCCAAGAGAGATGCATCTTTTACTCCCTCCCTTGGTTTTCTCTCAAGTTTATACATAGAGGAAGCACATAATTCCCCAAGCAGATGGAAATTCTGGTTTCAAGTATGGCCAAAACTGATGAAGAATAACATGGAAATAGGCAAGAATATAGAAACACAGTGGGAGGGAAAAAATAACACTTCAAAGAACCGATTATTTCATTCGATCATTTCATAAGCATGCTGGATGCAAAGGCCAGCTATGATGCTGGGTGTAAAAGACACAGAAATAAGTAAGACAGCTCTTAGCCTCAAGAAACTCAAGGCTCTTAAGTAGCCACTGAGACCTATACAGATTTACACTATAGAGAATAGAGCACTTCTAATGGGTGTTTGTGTAACAGCATCACATATGCATGAATATAAGGTAGCTTTTAATTTTCTCAAATGTTTATCTACCAAAATGAAGAGAGTTGACATGTATTTGAGTCCTTATCAAGTCTCTCAATATAGGACATGTGCTCAAATATTTTAATTTGAAGAACAAATTATTAAAACAGAACCAACTTCAACAATGTTGGTTTGGGTTGATTATGGAGGTCACCAGATAATGTTTTTTAAAACAAATTAAAAGACAGAGAAATTTAAGACAGATTTAGAAAGTATTCCTAAGTGTATAACTTCACAAATCCAAGAGTTATATTATTTATAAACAAGTCTTTGAGAGACCATTTTAGAAACTAATTCAGGACTTTGATTTCAGCAGGGCAGACACAAAATAAACAACACTGCTGAATGAAATGAGTAAAAAGCTGGATTAAAAATATAAAAACCATCTGTTTAAGTGCTTTGCTGGACTGGAATGGAAAGACAGATTCTCCAGAGGCCAAGAACAGAAAAGCAGGGTGCCTGGGAGACGTTCTTCAGAGACTATAGACACTGATTTTTGGCAATGAAAACAGTTCAGGGTGAGTTCCTGAGNTGGATTAAAAATATAAAAACCATCTGTTTAAGTGCTTTGCTGGACTGGAATGGAAAGACAGATTCTCCAGAGGCCAAGAACAGAAAAGCAGGGTGCCTGGGAGATGTTCTTCTGAGACTATAGACACTGATATTTGGCAATGAAAACAGCTCAGAGTGAGTTCCTGGGGGGATGGGGCTGGGGGTGTAGAGGGCGGCTAATTTGGTGTACCAGGTGAAGGGGTATAAAGTAGAGACCCAAACAGGCTATGCTTTCGGTGCAAGGAGCAAGGAAAAATAAACCTGTGTACTGATAGGAATCAGAAGAAAACAGCTCTGGGTGAACAGGGGAGAAAGTTCCCCTGAGAGTCTATAACTACAAGCCAGACTTCACCTGGGTTTGCAGTCTGAATTCTACCTGTGTGATCCAACAACACTTTCAGAATAAAATTTAACACAAAATAGGACAGGATAATTTAACAGCTGTGTCTTTTCATCCTTAAAACTACAATAATTTTTTAAAAAACATTCATTTTTTATTACACAGGTATACTTAACAATCATATTTTTTTAAAACAGAAAATACAAAAAGAAAAAAAAATATGAACAGTTTTCAAGAAAAGCTATGCATTCATCTGAATGAATAAGAAATCATAGAGAGTTTTAAGGGCAGCCAAAGGTAGCAATGACAGCAAAATGTTGAAAAGTAGCTTACATAAAAAATGACTGAACTATTTTCCTAACTCTCTTTTTTACTTTTTTTTTTTTCCCTTTCATGTGAGAAAAATGAGATAAAACTTTTGGGGATATTTTGGAGCAAGTGAAATGATGCTTCTTGTTAATTTGCTAAATTAATAAAAGTTCATACTTTTCTTTAATTATATCAATATTCAGGCTCACCAGAAATAATAACAGACTTATCTGGGCACTGGGGAAGCATTTAACACCAGGAATATCTCAAAAGCTTGTATAAGACAAATGAAGAAGAGGAAAAGAAGTTAGATCCCTACATGTATTCAGGTCACCAGGGATAATTAGTATAAAGGGAATAATTACCTTGACATGTCCGTGTTTTCCTCTGATAATTGCACACTTTCAGATGTTCAAATTTGCTTTATTTGTTCAAAGAGAACCAGTGAAGGCCACAAAGCACATCATTTAAATAATCAGGCTCTGAATTTCATCCAAATGGATTTTTTTGCCTCTATTACATGTTTTGCCCACCCTTCAATATTTTTTTACAGACATTCCTAATATATATAATTTCAAATAATTCAGGCATCACTATAAATTTATCTATTGATGGACAATGAAATGAGGCTAATGTTCACCAATGCCTAAATAATTAGTAGCTCTATTCTGAGGACATAGCTTGGAAGTCTGGATGGAACTGTTTTAAAACCAAAATCAAGAGTCTCAGCATGATTTCATTCAAACTATAAAAACAGATCTGCGCAGCATTTCATTAAACATAAAGATAGTTCTTTAATGAATTAATATTCATCTTCTTTCTGATGGATAGGAAAAGCTAGAGCCCACCGTCTTAATTAGACTCTTTGTATGTTTGCTCATTTGTGTAGAACTGTTTGCGACCCCATGAGTTATAGCCCACCAGGCTCCTCTGTTCTCGAGATCTCCAGGCAAGAATACTGGAGTGGATTGCCATTTCCTCTTCCAGGGGATCTTGCCGACCCAAGGATTGAACCCACGTCTCCTGCATCTACTGCATTAGCAAGTGGATTCCTTACTACGAGCACCACCTGGGAAGCCCTCTATCTCTAAGACAGTCTAAAATAGGTTGGTGGATGACTGCTTTCTAACTAAAGCCAGACATCTGACCACACTCACCAAAACTTGCCAAAAGGTGTATTGCACTGCAGTCTAGGGAAGACCATGAAATGAATATGCCTTGAAGCAGAGGCAGTTTGGAAAGAACATATTTTGGTTGCCTTATCCACATACCTTCTAGCCTTCTCTCTTTAAAAACAAAAACAAACCCACAAACTTCTCAGTCGTGAGATTTGGCTGAAATTGAGCTCTCCTAAAAGTCTTAAGACAGGCTAGTCAACCTGTGCTTCTTTCTCCCAGCTGGAGTGACTGGTTTTTTTGGAGGAATTCTGAGAAAGAAGTGTCCTCTCTTTTCTGGAGAAGCTACTAAAATAATTATTTCTCCTCTCTGCTAAAACAGAAAAGTGTGGGCTGTATCCCTGCTTCCGGCCTCTTGGGGACATCTTTAAATGAAAAGACTTCCCTGGCGTGCCAGTGGTTAAGACTCTGTGCTTCAGTGCAAAGGGTCATGGGTTCAATCCCTGGTCTGGGGACTAAGATCCCACATGCCCTGTGTCATGGCCAAGGAAATATGAAAGAAAAAGATGGGGGGTGGAAAGAAAGTGAAGATGGGAAGGACAATATGGCGAAACAAAAAGAAACTAGGCCCCTAGTGATATGAGGGAACTACTAGATCAATCTATACCTGAAGTTTGCACCACTACTTAACTTTTCAGTTAAATAAGCTGGTAAATTCCCTTTATTGTTTAAGCTAATGCAAATTGCAACCAAATAGTTGCAAGTAACAGATACTTGTAATTTAGCTATTTATTAACAGAAGCTGAAACCAGATTAGAAGAACCTTAAAAACCCACAGAGTTAAAAAAAATAAAAAACCCCACAGAGTTGAATAAAATTATCCAGATTCAAAGCTTAGACAGTGTAGAGTATTTTACTTGACAAGCAAATGTAGCCTGATTTTTAGAAAAGTTTACTTTATTACAATGAAAAGATTTTAACACTAGTATGTAGAAAAGTCTATTATTGCTTATAAAAAGGCACATTTTGTTAAAACATTTTAGTTCACTGTGAAAAAAAGAGCTGAGGCTAATACCTCAGTCCATTCACTATGCACGGGCTGTGAAGAAGAAAAAGAACAAGCGTATAATTTCCTCTATCATCTCCATGGCAATTTGCAGTCTCCTTCATGAAATGTTTAATCCAAGAACACTATTTTGTTTTGTGTTTTAAGAAGAAAGATAAGAATTCACAGAGATATTCTGTGAACAACCAAGATAAAACAAAGACTGTTTTGTTTTTGGGGTTTTTTGTCTGCTTCGTTTTCCCTTTTCCTATTGAATACCACCAAAAAGTAGCACATTTAAAGGTTTCTTAGACATATCACATACCAGATTGTCTGGCCAATGTCTACCACCTGACCCCTTTTTTCTATCTACATGGTTACCACGCTGGATTCCTAGCAACTGTGGTTAGCGCTGCCCACTCTTGTCCAGTTACATCCAGCTCTTGGCAACTCCATGCACTGCAGCAAGCCAGGCTTTCCTGTCCTTCCCCATCTCCCAGAGTTTGCTCAAACTCATATCCAGTGAATTGGTGATGCCATCCAACCATCTTCATCCTCTGTTGTCCCCTTGTTCTCCTGCCTTCAATCTTTCCCAGCATCAGGGTCTTTTCCAGTGAGTCAGCTCATCGCATCAGGTGGCCAAAGTATTGGAGCTTCAGCTTCAGCATCAGTCCTTCCAATGAATAGTCAGGGTTGATTTCCTTTAGTATTGACTGGTTTGATCTCCTCGCGGTCCAAGGGACTGTCAAGAGTCTTCTCCAACACTACAGTTCAAAAGCATCAATTCTTCAGCACTCAGCCTTCTTTATGGTCCAGCTCTCACACTAGTATGTGACTACTGGAGAAACCGTAGCTTTCACTATACAAACCTTTGGCTTTAGTTTATTAGGCCTGAAATGCATGTCCATTGCAACAAGTCAAGGGCTTACCTTTAGAAATTTGACTTTGGAACTAAGAGAATGTCAAGTTAGTTTCTTCCCTGTGACTAATGCATAAACCTATAAAATCAGTAGGACTGAGTGGTCATTCTTAACTATACAAACTGGAAAGTTAAGAAATCAAGTCTGCAGTCACATACTGTAATAAGAATTCAAAGAACAAACAGTTGCTGAGTGCTTAGTAAGTAGCAGGCTCTTTGATAAGTCCTTCACGTGCATCACTGCTTACTGCTAAGAATCACCTTTGAGGAAGCTGCTATTATGTCCATTTTGCAGGTGAGCTCACGGAGTTAAGTCAACTATTCAAGATCAGAGTTGTGTCAGAGCAAAGATTCAAACTCAATCTGTCTTCAGAGCATTTGCTTTAAACCACCACATCCCTTCTCTCGTGCCATTTTGTGCCTGTTTCAGATGTGTCTCTCTCTTTGCATGCTATAAAAGTCACTCCGTATTTCTGTCATAAACTCTCCCATTTTCTTTGGTTTAACGTGGCTTCTGTTTTATGCAGCCAAAAATGTCTTAAGGAGCACGTTAGTGATAATCAGACAGCAAACATTTATAGTCCCTAAGAAGCTGATAAACAGTGAGTGAACAGAAAAATGAGCAAATTAATGTCTTATTACCAGAAATCCCCCTTTGCTGCAGGCTACTGGACATTGTAATTTGAAACAACCCCAGACTCAGATTCTCTGATCAGTGCTTCTTATTTGTGCCCTATACAGAACAGATGCTCCATCCCTGGGCATTTTGGTAGTAGGTGGATAATTTCCTGGAAATTAATCAAGTTCTTCATGTTCTTAAGAGGTGGCAGAGATGATACCCTCCTCTGCAGTCTTGGCATTTTGAAGGACAGATACAGGACTCAGTCAGTAGTTAGGATCCAGGAGGAAAAGACAGTTAGGTTAAATTTTTTAAAAATAAAATCATATTACTTATGGCAAGGTTAACTCAAAGCTGAGAATTGAGCTCTGGAGACAAGCAATTCTGATTATTAACTCCCACCATCTCCACCCCCTAGGAGCTTTCTGACATTAGACAACTCTCCTAATGTTTCTCTAACTTTTATGCATTTTTAAAGTATTGCTTTGGGAATTTAAAAAGTACCCCCCCAAAAAAACAAAGAAAGAAATAATAATGAGCAATACTTACCCCAGAACTAATTGCCACTACATCTTGGCTTGGGGCTTCCCAGGTGGTGCTCGTAGTAAAGAACCTGCCTTCTAATACAGGAGATGCAAGAGATGGGGGTTTGATCCCTGGGTTGAAAAGATCCTCTGGAGTAGGAAATGGCAACCAAGTCCAGTGTTCTGGCCTGGAAAATTCCATGGCCAGAGGAGCCTAGTGGGCTACAGTCCATAGAGTCGTAGAGAGTCAGACATAACTCAGTACATACACAAACAAACACACACATCTTGGCTTACTTGCCCCCATTTTCCATGTTTGCTTTCTAGGTTAGTTGGTTGACTCAAGAAAAATCACAAAATGATGTTCACAAAGAATGATATGTGTTCAATATAAAGAACCCAAACAATGCAGGAAAAAAAGAAGAAAGTTTATTTTAATTACACTAAATTTCACCATCTAGAAATCATTATTGTTTACATCAGGTGAACAATATTACAGAGATTTTTCTATGTATGTACACTGAAAGGTTGGCTATATAGATAAATCAATTGTTTGAGAAATACTTTGTTAAAATCAGATAGTTTCAATAGTTTTTTAAAAAAATATTTGATTTTATTTGACTTCAATAGAAAAAATAAACTAAGGGGACATTAGAGGAATTATTCTTATAATTTTTAACTTCTAATTTTCCTAGCTTAAAAGCCTCAAATTCCAGCTGATGCTTATGTAAATATCTCTACACTCCCTCACATTTATGTTGCCTAAATTTCAGAAGAAATAAGACCTTCAGATTGTCCCATGGTATTTTTTTTTAATTATGGCAAACTGTACATACCATTAAACTTACAATTTAAACCACTTTAAAGTATACAATTCAGTGGCATTTAATATATTCACAATGTTGTACAACCACCACCTCTTTCTAGTTATAAAATATTTTTATCACCTCAAAAAGAAAATCCCACAACCACTGAAGATCCACTCCCCACCCACCTCCCTCTAGGAGGAAGGATAGGCTCTCCCCAAATATCTCCTCAAAATAGTCATGGACACAGGAAAGTACAGGAGCCCCTTTCCTCAATATTACTGGTTAATAGGTAATTTAATAATTAAATCTGATTATATTAATCAGATTGAATTATTAATTAAGTTAATTAAATATTAACTCATTTGCTAAATGGTCATTGTGAGCCAGGTACTGACTCTGCATTTCACACAGTTCTCCTTGAATCCTCACCATAACCCTACAGTTCAATAGGCACTATTATCATCCCTTTCAGGTTAGAAAACTGAGGCTCAGAATGGGCTTGCTTCTTCTCAGCAGGTGGCATAAGTAGCGTTTAAATACATCCTCAGTCTTGCCAAACTCATGCTCTTAACTCATACACTATCAGCCCATAGCTGCACTTCCCCAAAAAGCAAGTTTTCAAGCACAAAACAAAAATGAGTTCAGAAGAAGGCTCCGAGAAACTATTTTGAGTATATTGACAAAGAAGACGTGAAATGAAATGTTGTTAACCCTGATACACCCAACCCATGAGCTTCACCAGAAGTTAGATGGTGCAGGTCAAATGGCATTATCTCCAAATACATAATACATGACATAACAGTGTTCAATCTCATCTCTTTCCAACATGTTTCAACATAAATAAAAACAGATGTAATCATGCTATCTTTTAATCACTTAAGCCACACTCATGAACTGCTACTCTGTGCCAGGCACTGTGCTGGGCAAGTGACACTTTTAAATCTGTTGAAAGATGATTTATCCCACATATTTAACTGCTAGATATGCTGTAGGTCTCAGGAAGACCAGTTGTAAGGAGGACCACTGAATGTGCTGTAGTCACAGCTTTCTTTTGAGGGGCTTGGTAATTAGATAGTAGGAATGAAATTAAAGAGGAATTTGAGTAAGTATTTAAAACTCTTCTCAGTATCTTCATCAATATTATTGTAATTTGATTAATCCTTATCCCTTTTCTAATGCGAAAATTAAATGTCAGCTAAGCCTAAGAATTTCACATTTAAAAAAATCAAGTCAATATGGAACAATTCAAGCATGTTATCAGAATGAGACTACACGTACAAGTTCTTACACCCTTGTTGTGGAAGGCAGAATAACAGCTCCCAAAGATGTCCACATGCTAGTCTGTGGAACCTGCATTTATACTATTTTGCATGGCAGAAAGGACTCTGCAGATGCGATTAAGGGTCTTGAAATGGAAAGATTCTCCTGAATCATTCCGGTGGGCCCATAGTAATCACAGGTGTCTTCATTAAGAAGGAAACAGGCAAGTCAAAGAGAAAAGTACATAAGATGAGAAGAAGAGAGTTCGAAGTGATAAAGGGTCATAATTCAAGGAAGCACACAGCCTCTAGAAACTGGAAAAGACAAGGAGATGGATTCTCCCCTATATNATGTCTGACTCTTTGTAACTTCATGGACTGCAGCATGCCAGGCTTCCTTGTCCATCACCAACTCCTGGAGCTTACTCAAATTCATGTCCATTGAGTCGGTGATGCCATCCAACCATCTCATCCTCTGTCGTCCCCTTCTCCCACCTTCAATCTTTCCCAGCATCAAGGTTCTTTTCAAATGAGTCAGTTCTTTGCATAGGAGGCCAAAGTATTGGAGTTTCATGTTCAGCATCAGTCCTTCAATGAATGTTAAGGACTGATTTCCTTTAGAATGGACTGGTTGGATCTCCTTGCAATCCCAGGGACTTTCAAAAGTCTTCTCCAACACCACAGTTTAAAAGCATCAATTCTTTGGCGCTCAGCTTTCTTTATAGTCTAACTCTCACGTGCATACATGACTACTGGAAAAACCATAGCTTTGACTATACAGACCTTGGTCAGCAAAGTAATGTCTCTGCTTTCTAATATGCTGTCTAGGTTGGTCATAACTTTTCTTTCAAGGAGCAAGCATCTTTTAATTTCAGGGCTGCAGTCACCATCTGCAATGATTTTGTGCCCCAAAAAATAATGTCTCTCACTGTTTCCATTGTTTCCCCATCTATTTGCCATAAAGTGATGGGACTGGATGCCATGATCTTAGTTTTCTGAATGTTGAGTTTTAAGCCAACTTTTTCACTCTCCTCTTTCACTTTCATCAAGAGGCTCTTTAGTTCTTCTTCACTTTCTGCCGTAAGGGTGGTGTCATCTGCATATCTGAGGTTATTGATATTTCTCCCGGCAATCTTGATTCCAGCTTGTGCTTCATCCAGACTGTAACAAATACCTGTTACATGTTCTTTATCATATAGTTCAAAATATTTTCTACTCTTCTCTGTAATTTCTTCCTTGACTCATGAATTATTTAGAAGTATGCTGTTTTAATTTTTGAATATTCAATATTTTCCTGATATTCTATTGTTNCTGTAACAAATACCTGTTACATGTTCTTTATCATATAGTTCAAAATATTTTCTACTCTTCTCTGTAATTTCTTCCTTGACTCATGAATTATTTAGAAGTATGCTGTTTTAATTTTTGAATATTCAATATTTTCCTGATATTCTATTGTTATTAATTTTAAAACTAATTCCTCTGCAGTCAGAAAACATCTTTGCATGATTTAATTTCCTATACACTTATTGAGACTTGTTTTATGACCTAGCTTATGGTCTATTTTTAAGAAAGTATAGTGAGACCTTGAAAAGAATGTGTACTCTGCATTTCCTTGTATAGTATGCTATTATTAATCAGACCAAGGTGGTTGGTAGTGTTGTTATTCTACATGTTTACTAAATATTTTGGTCTAGTTTTTGTTTCAATTCTTGTGATAGAGTATTAAAAATTAGACCTATAGCTGTAAAATTATCTTTCTCCCTTTAATTTTGTCCTTGTTCCCTCATGTATTTTGAAGCATAGAAATAAGAAACAGCAGGATATAGTTAGGAAACCTTCATTCAAAGCTGGGTAAGGCTGGGCATGGAGCAGCTAGATGTTAGAGCTATTAATTTTAATCTTTATTAAATAATGGTTGCATGGGTAGCAATAACAACATTATCATGCTGTTCCCAGCTCAGCCTATAAAACTTTATTACAATAAAAATACTGTTATCAGGAGAATCTGCAGGCACTTCTAGAACAAAATAACATTAGATGGAGTTTAAATGAGATTCTTTATAGAAGATTATCTTAAAATGTATAAACACAAGTAGGAGTTATAATCATCATCATCATCATTATAAAATCATAGTCCTCTTCTATCCAATTCCATCCTAAAAAAGTTATGTTCTATCAAGACTTTAGTATTCTTAAAGTTTATTAGAGCCATTTTTAAAACTCTTTAAAGACTCATTATAGTGTTAGTCAAGATGAGTTCTTTTCTATGAAAAAAAAAGGGGGAGTGGAAGATAAAAATATTCTGAAAATTGCAAAAGGTATGAATATAATATTTGATAATAAATTAAATAAGTTTATACATAAGCATATGGAAAGCTGAGTAGGATATATTGGTAAATTTTTAAAAAACAGTTGTAGAACAATACATAATGTTTTTTTTTTTTAAATTCATGTCTGTAAATGCATATTTATATTTGTATAGGCCTAGATCAAGAATTAGGCTTTCCTGGTAGGTCAGCTGGTAAAGAATCCACCTGCAATGTGGGAGACCTGGGTTCGATCCCTGGGTTGGGAAGATCCCCTNAAAAACAGTTGTAGAACAATACATAATGTTTTTTTTTTTTAAATTCATGTCTGTAAATGCATATTTATATTTGTATAGGCCTAGATCAAGAATTAGGCTTTCCTGGTAGGTCAGCTGGTAAAGAATCCACCTGCAATGTGGGAGACCTGGGTTCGATCCCTGGGTTGGGAAGATCCCCTGGAGAAGGGAAAGTCTGCCCACTCCAGCATTCTGGAGAATTCCATGGACTGTATAGTCCCTGGGGTCGCAAAAAGTTGGACATGAATGACTGACTTGCACAGATCAAAAATTAAGTTACTAACTGTGGGCAGCTCTGTGAAGGGGTCTTTTCGGATGAAGGACTGGCTGGGATGCAAGGGATGCGAATGAGAGAGGGGCACTGTTCCTTTTAACTTTGTGCAGTTTTATATTATTTGTATTCTTTCTTACAGTGAACATGCATTGTTAAACAATATTTTTTATTTAAAGATTTAAACAAATCTTTATCCTGTGTCTCTCACTGACCACTCCATCCAACTAAGTCCTGATTCAATGTTGCTCTGACTAGAGAGCCCTATGTGTCTTCCTCCATTATGCTTCTGTAGAACTTGTGACCCCCCTGAGCCAATTTAATTTAATTAATCTAATAAATGACAGCACAGGAGAAGGTTCCTTTAACAATTTAATTTAAATGGACCTAGGTTCTTTCCATCTTTCTGCTCTGCCATTTCCAGTGTATCAGTGAAAGGTATAAGAAAGCTGCTATTGTAGCAAAAAGCAACAGTGTCAAAAAGCAGGAAGAAAGATTTCTTTCAATCATTTCTTTCTTCATCCCAGAAAATATCCCCAGAAAAAAATAATTTAATTTAAACAATTTTTTATTTGCACAAATAACGATTGATCAAAAAGGTGGAAAATATGCAAACATAAGTTAAATTTTCTAATATTAGGACAGAGCAGAATCTTGAATAAAAACAAAGAGGAATTCTTCAGTGAATTTACCTCTAAATTCCAAGGCTAGATAAGATTACTGGAGTATTTTTTTCAGAAGTACATGAAAATAATCTGCTCTGAAGTTAATGATAATTATACCTTGTAACCTGTTTGTTTTATTGAAATTTAAATCAAACTTAAAAAAAATAAGCAAATACAGAGCTACCTCCTGAGCATTGCAGCAGAAAAGCAACCTTCTCCTGTGCTGTCATTTATTAGATTAATTAAATTAAATTGGCTCATGAGATCACAAATTCTACAGAAGCATAAAGGAGGAAGACACATAGGGCTCCCTAGTCAGAGCAACAGTGAATCAGGACTTAGTTGGATGGAGTGGTTGGTGAGAGACACAGGATTTGCTGCAGACTGTAACATCTTTAAACAAATTCATTTTATCCCAATAAGCTATGGCAGCCTGCTCAAGTGTGGTCTATTAAAATGTAAAGTGATTAGGTAACAAAAAGTGTGATTACCACTGGGTCAAAAAGCAGACAGTTTTAGTTGCCAACCTAACAGCCATTTTCCTACCCTTCTTTCTTGCCGGCAGAGCCTTCCTGTATTCCAAAGGAAGCTGAAAATCCAGATGTTTAATATCGGAGCCTCCTTGAAGTTAAGGTATATTGTGACTCTGGCATGTCCAGTAGGACTGAAAGGGCAATATTTTCTGGGATGAGGAAAGAAATGATTGAAATAAATCTTTCTTCCTGCTTTTTGACACTGTCGCTTTTTGCTACTGTAGCAGCTTTCTTACACCTTTGAACAAACACTGTTACTGATACACTGGAAATGGCAGAGCAGAAAGATGGAAAGAACCTAGGTCCATAAATCAGCTAGAGAACTCCATCTTGAAGTCACATACTTCCATACTTCTATTTTGCTTTGGGAGATACAGTAGTCTGTGGTCGGATCAGGTGTTGAGCAGAAATTGGGGGCAAATAGGGAAGGTCAGGTGTTACCCACCTCTTTGACACAGCTTAGAAAATGGCTACATTGTTGCAGCAGAGGTATCAGATATGTGAACAGGGAAAGCTCCTGAGTCATCCATTGTAGTCTAGGAAGGTACTGGAGACAAGGCAGCTGGAAATGGCAAATGAAATCCCCACGGGGCAGCCGGCTTCCCATCCCAAGACAGAGTTGCATTTACAAGGGGGAATTGCATCCGTCAGGCCAATCAGGAATGAGATAAAACCTACTTACCTGGTTGTTTAAAGCAGATGCCAGATCCATCCAATCTACCTCTGTGCAAGTCATTCTTTGTGCAGAATTTCTCACTGTTGTCTTCAAGACCACACATCCTCCATGATTTCACTAAGAATCCTCACAGCCTTCTTCTATGGCCCTGAAGAGGTACCTCTGTACCTCACTGTTACTCGAGCTGATGGCTCTAACTCCTGGGCAATAATAATACAGTAATGAAATAGCGAGGATTTATGGAGCACTCATTCCATGCCAGATGATATTTTAAGTGCTTTAATGTGTGTACCTGTGTGTGTATGTTCAGTCTCTCAGCCATGTCCAACTCTGCGACGCTATGGACCATAGCCCACCAGGCTTCTCTGTCCCTGGATTTTCCGGGTGAGATTACTGGAGTAGGTTGCCATTTCCTTCTCCAGGGGATCTTCCCAATGCAGGGACTGAACCTGCATCTCTTGCATCTCCTGCATTGGTTGGCGGATTATTTACCAGCTCACAATAATTCAAAAAAGAGGATTCTCTACATGTGAGGAAATAAAGGTGCTGAGTAACCTGCTCAGCTCATATTTAGAGGGTAGCAGAGCTGAGCTACAATCCCTGGCAGTTTGGCTCCAATGCCTGCATATCCAGCCCCTACACAAAACTGCCTCATAGAAATAAGCCTGCTTCAGAAGGAAGAGGTGGAAATGAGGAATTACTCCAAAGAGCGGATGTGTAGAGGTGACAGTGTAGGAAGTCAGAGAGGCTCCAAGTGTAAGAAATAACACTGGAAAAAATGACCAGCAATGTGAGAGACTTTCCGCATGTCACCAAATCATTCTAAGCGCAATCCTCCACATTTCCACTTTTTTCTGAAAAACCAGAGAAGGCACCATTGTAGTCAAAATATCTCCCTCACCAGCTTGCCAAGGTCACCAACCTCTTGTCCCGAAACTTCTACTTTTATGCTGTCCATTCCTTCATTACTCTTTGTTTAATAATGTATTTATCATCTGATAGACTTCAGGTGTAGGTTGCTGTTTTACTTATTGTTTTGGAGACACTAGACTGTGTTACCCTTTTGTGGCATATGACAAGAACTTGGTTTTAGTTTCCTTAAACACAAAGGAGCCACAAGAGTGAGAAGATATATAAGAAATGTCCCTTTTTCCTAGTGTTTGTCTCACCTAAGCTCAACATAACACTAGTCCCCAAACATTAACTCTCTCCAGCCACACCCACTCACATCCACTTTTCCCAGTGAGAATCCTGAAGCACCAAAGAGACTATATCAGAAGCGGTTTCAGTGGAACTTCCCTTAAGATAGTGACTATCAACACCAAGTACTGTTAGGATCACCTGGGGAGCTTAAAAAAAAGGACAGAGTGGATGCCAGTCCTAGGTCAATCACATCATCTTTGGAGGAGGAACCAAATAAAAAGAGAGTCCAGAGATAAATAAGGATAGAACTGAACAAGCCTATATATTTCTAGTCAATTGATTTTTGACAAAGGTGCTAAGACCATTCAATGAAGAAAGAATAGTCTCTTCAAAAATTGATCCTGGTAAAACAGATTACCCACATGCAAAAGAATTAAGTTGGACTTTTGACTCATACCATATACAGAAATGAACTCAAAATGAATCAAAGACCTAAAGAGCTAAAACTATAAAACCTAGAAGAAAACATAGGAGTAACTCTTCATGACTTTTGATTTGACAGTGTGTTCTTAGATATGACACCATAAGCACAAGCAACAAAAATAACCGAAAATAAACTGAACTTTATCAAAAGAGTGAGAAGACGACCCATAAAATAGGAGAAAATATTTGAAGATCATATATGTGACAGGAGTTTAATGTCCAGAATATATAAAGAATACTTATAAACTCAACAACAGAAGAATAAACAACCCAATTTAAAAATAGCGAAGGACTTGAAAAGATGTTTTCCAAAGAAGACCTACAAATGGTCAACAAGCACATTAAAAAAATGCTCAATGTCATTAGTCATTAGAGCAATACAAGTTACCACCACAACGAGATCACATCCACTAGGCTGGTCACAACCCTTAGAAAAGGAAAATAAATGTTGACAGGAATATGAGGAAATTGGAACACCTGTGCATTGTCACTGGGCATGTAAAATGGTATAGCCACTATGGAAACCAGTTTGGTACTTCCTTAGAAACTTAACCATAAAATTGCTGCATGATCTAACTTTTCCAGTCCAAGGTATATGCCCCAAGGAATTACACACAGATATTCAAACTAATAGGAGAAGGCAATGGCACCCTACTCCAGTACTCTTGCCTGGCAAATCCTATGGACAGAGGAGCCTAGTAGGCTGCAGTCCATGGGGTCGCTAGGAGTTGGACACGACTGAGAGACTTCACTTTCACTTTTCATTTTCATGAACTGGAGAAGGAAATGGCAACCCACTCCAGTGCTGTTGCCTGGAGAATCCCAGGGACAGGGGAGCCTGGTGGGCTGCTNCGCTAGGAGTTGGACACGACTGAGAGACTTCACTTTCACTTTTCATTTTCATGAACTGGAGAAGGAAATGGCAACCCACTCCAGTGCTGTTGCCTGGAGAATCCCAGGGACAGGGGAGCCTGGTGGGCTGCTGTCTCTGGGGTCGCAGAGTCAGACACGACTGAAGTGACTCAGCAGCAGCAGCATTCAAACTAATACTTATACGAGAATAATCACAGTACCACTGTTCATGGTAGCCAAAAGGTGGAAAGAACCAATGTCCATCAACAGATGAATGGATAAACAAAATGTGAGCTAAATGTTCAGTGGAATATTACCCAGTTATAGAAAGGCANACTAATACTTATACGAGAATAATCACAGTACCACTGTTCATGGTAGCCAAAAGGTGGAAAGAACCAATGTCCATCAACAGATGAATGGATAAACAAAATGTGAGCTAAATGTTCAGTGGAATATTACCCAGTTATAGAAAGGCATGGAAAAGGAAATGGCAACCCACTCCAGTATTCTTGCCTGGAGCATCCCATGGACAGAGGAGCCTGGTGGGCTACAGTCCACGGGGTCGCAAAGAGTCAGACATAACTGAGCGACTTCACTATAGAAAGGCATGAAGTATTGATACATGCTACAACATAGATAATCTCAAAAACATACTAAATGAAAGGAGCTAGACACAAAAGAAATATCCAGAGTAAGCAACTCCATAGAGACAGAGAGCAGATCAGTGGTTGACAGGAGCTGGGAATATGGTGGAATGGGGATTAACTGTTTAACGGGTACAGAGTTTCCTTCTGGGGTGATGAAAATGTTCTAGAACTAGATAGAGGAGACTGTTGCACAAGATTCTGAACATACTAAATTTGACTAAATTGCACACTTTAAAATAGTTAATGGTTAATTTTTTGTTGTATAAATTTTACCTCAATTCTTTTTGCAGAATTTATTAATGTCCAACAAAATCATAAAGTATACCCTTAATGGTCTTCTCTTCTACCAGATAGAATTTAATTTCATCTGGCTAAATCCTATCAGATAAAAATATACAAAATCTCTGCCTCCTATGAGTGATGAAATGTCCCTGACAGTGTAAAGTCAATTTAACGCTGAACTAAACAACATTCAGGAACATCTTTCCTATTTCTAAATTTGAGATATTTTTTTGTTGACTTACATATAGCGTTCACATTATCAGTTCAGACTTCACCTTAATGAATTACTTTCACCTTTGGAGAGGGGTGCCTTCTTTTTTTTTTTTACTCAACTGGCCTCATTCTAATTGATTGGGCCTCCCCAATCAATTAGAAATGTTGAACATACTGAAACTGGGAAGGGAAAGTATTAGTATCCAGATAATTTTCCTCCCTAATTGCACTCATCTCACACGCCAGTAAAGTAAAGCTCAAAAATCTCCAAGCTAGGCTTCAGCAGTGCGTGAACCATGAACTTGCTGATGTTCAAGCTGGTTTTAGAAAAGGCAGAGGAACCAGAGATCAAATTACCAACATCCACTGGATCANAGTCCACCCTAAAGGAGATCAGTCCTGGGTGTTCTTTGGAAGGAATGATGCTAAAGCTGAAACTCCAGTACTTTGGCCACCTCATGCGAAGAGTTGACTTATTGGAAAAGACTCTGATGCTGAGAGGGATTCGAGGCAGGAGGAGAAGGGGACAACAGAGGATGAGATGGCTGGATGGCATCACCGACTCGGTGGACGTGAGTTTGAGTGAACTCCGGGAGCTGGTGATGGACAGGGAAGCCTGGAGTGCTGTGGTTCATGGGGTTGCAAAGAGTCAGACTTGACTGAGTGACTGAACTGAACTGAACTGAACTGAAGGATTTCTTCATCATCTTTGGCTGCAAAGAATATTATCAATCTGATTTCAGTATTGACCATGTGGTGACATCCATGTGTAGAGTCTTCTCTTGTGTTGTTGGATGAGGGTGATTGCTATGACCAGTGCATTTCTCTTGGCAAAACTCTGTTAGCTTTTGACCTGCTTTGTTTTGTACTCCAAGGCCAAATTTGCCTGTTACTCCAGTTATCTCTTGGCTTCCTACTTTTGCATTCCAGTCCCCTATAATGAAAAGGACATCTTTTTCTGGTGTTTGTTCTAGAAGGTCTTGCAGGTCTTCCTAGACCTGTTCAACTTCAGCTTCTTCAGCTTTACTGATCGGGGNTGTTACTCCAGTTATCTCTTGGCTTCCTACTTTTGCATTCCAGTCCCCTATAATGAAAAGGACATCTTTTTCTGGTGTTTGTTCTAGAAGGTCTTGCAGGTCTTCCTAGACCTGTTCAACTTCAGCTTCTTCAGCTTTACTGATCGGGGCATAGACTTGAATTACTGTAATATTGAATCGTTTGCCTTGGAAATGAACAGAGATCATTCCATTATTTTTGAGACTGCATCCTAATACTGCATTTCAGACTCTTTTCTTGACTATGAGGGCTACTCCATTTCTTCTAAGGGGTTTTTGCCCACAGTAGTAGATATAATGGTCATCTGAATTAAATTCACCCATTCTAGTCCATCTTAGTTCGCCGATTCCTAGAATGTCGATGTTCACTCTTGTCGTCTCCTGTTTGACCACTTTCAATTTGCCTTGATTCATGGACCTAACATTCCAGGTTCCTATGCAATGTTGCTCTTTACAGCATTGAACCTTGGTTCTATCACCAGTCCCATCCACATCTAGGTTTTGTTTTTGCTTTTGCTCCATGTACACATAAACACCAAACTTTGCAGACTTTTTCTAAATTTCAGATGGCTTTACACTTCCAGAAAGGCATCCAGATAAAGAATTCCTCTTCTGGCTGCCTCAAGCCATCAGGAGTGGCCAAACAACCATTTTAAAATGTTCTATGTGATCTGCCAAACTCATCTGTGAACAAAACCTTCAATATGTATCTTTCATCTTTTTGCAGAGATCTACAGAATATATAAAATTGCTCTCTTTATTTGTAGGTTCCTTAAATGAGGAAATAAAATTGTGAATGGGCAGGAGGAAGCATAAAAGAAGAAAACTTCATAGACTCGCTTTTTGGAGCTGTTTCATTATTTTAACTAATAGCCAACTACTGTTAAAAGACATTTATTTTTAAAAACTTATATATTTTGCTCCACAACATTTATTCGCTCAGTGTCACTCTTATGTACATAGATTACTGGTTAATGAAGTCTGGAACAGCTTTATTCAGCACGCATTTTAGTTTTAAGCTGAAAACTCAATGAGTTCTCTAGATCAACTTCTAACTGAAATTAATCTTCACTTTTTTCTTAGGTTGAGATTTATAGCCCTCTCTTCCCCTCCCACTTACAAACTCATTATTTTCATATGCTAATTTACTTTTTAATTACTTATTTCTACCATACTATACAATTAGATTGAATGGTTCTTGACTTAGTAAACATTGGACTATTTCAGGAAAAAAAAAATGTCAGAATGGTATATTTTCTTTTTGATTCTAAAATTAAAAATAAGATTTACTTTGCATGCACCATTAAAGGTGATAAATCTTCCAGCCTCAGTTAAGAACATAGCAGCATCAGAAGTCATAGAAATTCTTTCTTTATGCCACTTATTTCATTTTGAAATTTAAAGTAGAAGTTAAGATCTTTTTAAAAGGTCATGGAGTTGATGAACATAGCTTCTGGAAAGATAAGTAAAGCTACAAAACCAGGGCTAGTAATCAGCCGCCATGCACCAGTACCCAGTGTGGGGTTTCACATAAGGTATTCCTTCTCTTTGGGCTTCCCAAGTGGCTGAGTGGTAACAAATCAGCCTGCCAACACAGGAGACGAAGGTTCGATCCTGGGTCGGGAAGATCCCCTGGAAAAGGAAACGGCAACTCACTCCAGTATTCTTGCCTGGGAAATTCCATGGACAGGGGAACCTGGAGGGCTATAGTTCGTGGGGTTGCAAAGAGTTGGACATGACTGAAGCAACTGAGCAGGCATACGTCCCTTCTCTTTGGGCAAGTGTCCATTCTAAAGTGGCATCTCCAGTTTCAACGCTGAAAATCCAACATCCTGGAAACCCTTTTAGTTCTGGGGAAACTGGGACAACTGTCACCCTAATGAACCATTTCAGCAAAACCCAACATTATTAACTTAAAAGCATCTCAAGTCAACATTTTGTATTAACAATTGACCCTCTTCAGATTTGTAATACACCCCAGAGATTTCTTTTTTAATACCGAAGACATATTTAAGACAAGAATGGAAATCACATGAGTATCATGTCAGAGAAGCCTGGTAGCAGAAAGACTAATTTGCATTGGCATTTGTAATGGAGAAAATTTACATATTACTTGTGAAATTAAAAATAAAGATTGTTTTAAGAGACAGACTTAGAAATATGCCTAAAAGTTGTTAATCTGTGAGGAGTATAGAATAGAATTTCTTCTGAAGCTGAGATGTGTTATTGTTTTAAAATTTGAATTGTATTGATTGGAGTAGATGTAAATTTACGTAGTACAAAAGTTCAAAGGAACAAACAGAAGATGAGCAATGAAGCATCTTTCCTCCCACCCTTATTTCCCAGCCATTCCACTGCCTAAATAATTGTTATTAATTTCTAATAATTGTCCAGAGATATTTTGTGCAAATATAAACAAAGAAATAGAATTTTAGAGCATAAAATAATTACTGAAGATGAGATCAGAGCAGTGGAGAGATGCTGAGTTTGGAGCTGAAGGATAGGAATTAGCCAAGCTGAAAAAGGCAAGGAAGAGCAAAAGAACAGCACGTGTGAAGGGACAGAGTATGAAGTATCTTGGAGCACTTAGGGAACTGCAAGCCTTCAGGTCAGAGCTAAGGTACAAAAACAAAGGCAGCACTGAGAGATTAATCTGGAAAGCCTGCAAAGCTAACACAATTTTTTTCATGGTGAAAGTATAATTTTCATTTTAAATGAATAAGAACCAAAGAAAAGCAGCTTAAGTCCTCAAGGCGGTGGGGGTGAGGGTCTTGACAGGCAGTTCTCCAAGTCCATTTTGTACAAACCTCTGGATGATATTTTAGATAGTTTGGAGGGGAAGGATATCTACATTCAAGACCAAACTGAGTTTCTTCCAAGGCTGATGTCCATCTCTGTTAAGCAAACCACCAGCAAAGCTTTGGCAATGGTAGACATCACAGGGAATCATTTCAGCAAGGGCCCCTACTTACATGCAGAGTGCCTTGACAAACACTGTATATCCTTAAGAATGCTGGAAAGTGCTGCATTATACAGCTCCCATGAGCCCTGCCTCGCACAATCTTAGCTCAACAGATGTCATAGCTGTGATCTTCTAGAAGGTGTTCTCTGTGACTGAAAGTCTCCATTTGAGAAGCTTAGGGGACACTATCCTCACTTGTGCATTCCCTCTGTGTGTCAATAGACTTCTGGCAACTGGAAACATGTTCCCAGTTACTGAGCCAACAAATAGGGACTCCTGTTCTAGAGAGAATGACTGGCACCATCGCATAGTAATTTCCAAGAAAAAAGAGAGTTACCACAATGCAACGCAGGAATTCCTTAACCTGGCTCTTGAAAGTTAAAAGCACACAACACACAAACCCATAATTCAGAAAATTAAAAACACACAACACACACAAACCCAGAATTCAGGGCACCGACCTTGACGTATTAGGTCAGAACGGAGGATGAGTAGTAAGTGTATATTTTTAAAAGGGCATCCCAGAGATTATAATGACCAGTCAGATTTGGGAGACTCCATCTATTAATTCAAAATGGGTCAGTCCTCAAACACTCTTTTGTTATCCTGGACTCATTCCAAATGAGCCTGACTGCTCTGGGGTTAATCACTTAAGTTGTGAGACTAACTTCTTGGCAATTTGGTAGTCTCCACAGCAGAGGAAATGGCCAGTGGAAAAAAACCCATTGGTAATGGGTCATTGAACTGTACTGGTATACCTTAATACAGTAGATGTGTTCCAGAAAAAAGAATGTATGAATCAAATTTTTATAAGTGGAATTTTTTTCAACTGTACTACTATAAGACCTGAAGATTTAAAGGGATTGTGTGGGGGCATTTTTCAAGGCAGTATTTTATTTAAATGTAATACATGCTCATGGTTAAAAAAAAAAAAAAGCCCACCCACTTATAGGAGAGAGGAAAATAATATGAAAAATAATATCACCCTTTTTTCTTCTCAATCTTCACAAATGGTCAGTTTTAATACTTTCTTGTTTTCTAGCCACTTTCGCTGTATATTTCAGTATGATTTTATAGAATATTTGCTTTTTAAAATTCACCTATATGTGATAAACTCCACCCCATGTTAAGACATAGAGAACCCCCTCATTCTTTCAACTGCTGAATGGATGTACCATGTACAATCTATGTTAGTATTGCTCTACCTAGGAAAATTTGGGTGATTTTCCCTCTTTCTCCTCTTTCTCTTTCTCTGTCTCTGTCTCTGTCTCTGTCTCTCTCATACACACATACACACACACACACACAGAGCAATGTTCCAATAAATAACCTTGCCCACATATGCAAGTATGTCTCTAGGATAATTACCAAGTGAAACTGCTGAGTGAAAGAGCATGTACATTTTACATTTGGTAAATGTTTTCAAAATATATTCTTCAAAAGAATACACCCACTTCCCCTGCCATCAGCAGTGTATGGGTCCCTATGTTCCCACTTCCTCTCCACTTTATCAAATAGTTTCATCTAGGTCATTTCACTGGTGAAAAATAGTATCTTATTCTTACTTTACTAGTATTTATTTTAGTATGAGGGAAGATGAGTGTTTCTTCCTATTTTTACTGGCCATTTAGGTCTCCCCCCAACCCTGGCCCCAGTCTATTGAGAATTCTTTTGCAAAGACTCATTTTTCAAAGTGATCCTTCAAGCACCATGATTTATTCCGTTTTAAGTTTCAGTCATCACAAATCAGCCTGAATAAATCATTTCCAATGGATAACTGCACACAGGTCACTCTTATTTTGAAAAAGCCATTATTTGATCCTATTCACATCCCATTTCTCTCCTTTGCTTTGCTACCAAGAGGCTGGTTCTTATTTCCTCTCCATCAGTACCTTCCTCAGTCCCCAAGATCTGGTGTCTCTCCCCACCACTCTACTGAACGAACTCTCTGGAAGGTCACCAAGGGCTTCCTTATTGCTAAACCCACAAACTCTGCTCTATAATCATCCTCCTTCATTTGTAGTGGCACGTGGATACTCCTCTGCTCCTTAACCTCTCTGGACCTCAAATTCCTCAAGAGATACTGATAATACCCCTTCTGTCTTGGGTTTATTCAGAGGTTGAAATGAAAACATATGAATGTGCTTCATAAGCTATACAAAAACTACATAAATAAAAATCGCCATTATTGTTTGCCTGTGCCCCTGTGTTTTCCTTCATAGGCTTAGATGTTAAGAGAAGTCGGTCTACTGAGGCACTCCCCTAGATCCCTCTCCTGTTCTCCTCCTCCCTCTGAGAAACTGACTTTTATTAAGCACCTACTGTGTGCCAGGCAGCATGCAGGGTGCTGTGGAAACAGCACTAACCACTTATGGGAAACGTTCTGTTAAGTATTGACAACGTGCCAGTGCAGTTCTTAGAAGCCCATAGGGATGACAATGCTTAGTCCTTATATTAAGACTCAGAGTCAAGTATTATTTTACCTTCTTTTTTTTTTAAAGATTTGTATGTATTTATTTATTTTTGGCCGTGTAGGATCTTTCTTGCTGCGAGGCCTTTCTCTCCTTGTGGGGAAAACTGGCTACTCTAGCGGCAGTACATGGGCTTCTCACTGTAGTGCAGGCTCTAGGGAGTGTGTGCTCGGCAGGTGCAGCTGTGTGGACTCCACAGTTCGTGCTTCAGTAGCTGTGGTGCACGGACCTAACCACACATTGCTATGTGGGACCTTCCCAGATCAGGGATCGAACACACGTCCCCTGCAAGGGCAGGCAGATTTACTGCACCACCAAGGAAGGCTCCTTACCTCTGGTTTTTGTTTTTGTTTTGTTTTTTTTTAGGTTCATAGCGATGTTTCTTTTTTTTTATTTAAATTTATTTATTTATTTTTTAAATTTTACTTTACAATACTCTATTGGCTTTGCTCCCAATCCTGAATCCCCCTCCCACCTCCCACCCCACAACATCTCTCTGGATTATCCCCGTGCACCAGCCCCAAGCATCCTGCATC
>SJYV01018097.1:1782619-1874691 GCA_006410875.1 Neotragus pygmaeus | reverse complement strand
TTTTTTTTTAATTGGCCCACTGCCTTATCATCCTTATTAATAAGGATGGAGAGGATACTCATTGCACTTCATCTATACCCCTTTGTGGTTCTAATTGCAAACTTAAAGGAAAACACTTCAACTTCTACACAAAGAACTTTGACTTCTATCCAGACAAGACTACTCCATCCTTCTGAGTGTTGTTAAAATAATTCCTTACTTCTGTTGATTGAAATTCAGTGTGCAGAAGAATCCTTGTGCAGTTTGTCTAAAATGCACATTCCTGGACCCCCAGATCCTGCAATTTTAATTCAATAGGTTAGGTTTCCAGTGAAGCCCAGAAATGTAATAATCAACTACCCAGTTGAATCTCACAGTGAAGTGAAAAGTGAAAGTGTTAGTAACTCAGTGGTAACTGACTCTTTGCAGTTCCATAACTATAGCTCAACCAGGCTCCTCTGTCCATGGAATTCTCCAGGCAAGAATACTGGGAGTGGGTTGCCATTCCCTTCTCCAGGGGATCTACCTTACCCAGAGATCAAACCTGGGTCTCCGGCTTTGTGGGCAGATTCTTTACCATCTGAGCCACCAGGGAAGCCCACAATGAGGACCCACTTATGAGAGTCTGTGTGAGTAAAACTTGTTTGTAACTGCTTTCTACGCTTACTGTTTTCTTTCACTGTAAGGAAGCCTCTTTTTACCTTCAACTCACAACACATCAGAGATGGCATGAGTTTGAAGAACAGGTGAATTACCAGTAGAGTGATTTATGAAGTGAAATAACTCCCTCATTTAGGCAAATCAGCTCCCCCTGGTGGAATGTGTTCTATGGCAGGTTCAGGCCTCATAAAGGAACCATAGGTCCTGGTTCTGAGTTGATCCACACAACTCAACCACGAATATTCTTAAGGTTGTCGGACCTGGAATTCTGGGAAAGCCATTTGATTTCCAAAGTCCTGCTGGAACAGGACACTGGACTTCTTGCATCTGAGCTGATGCTTAGAGTTCCTGTTTCACCGATGGCATGAATAGAAATTCACTGAATTAGCCAGCGTCCAGTTTTCATTTGCACAAATTCACTTTGAATTTAATTCTGCAATGTCTGCCTTCCTCAGAGCCCTCTCTTTTTAGAGGTAAAATCCCTAGATAAACAAACCACCAACAAAAAGGTTTTCCCCTTGGCTATTTCCAAAGATAGATAAGCTAAAAGAATTTCATATAATAGGTCCCATCATTTCTCAAATCAGTATTTTTTTCCCCCAAATCTCTTAATTCTATGATAATCTCTTGTAATGTGTGTTTGCTGTATTATTTAAGATTATTCAATTCTGCAACGGAAAGTAAGAGAAGCAAATAAGGAGAAGAGATGAAACTCGACATAGAAGCAAGTATCTTATGAGCTACATTAGACGTAGATAAACGAAGTAGAGGAATATACATGCTAAACATAGACAGGAAGCGAGAGGGAAAATTGACAGGAACCAGATATTCCTGCTATACACACAAGGACAAGATTTTTTTAAAGGGTATTGTGTAGGAAATTACACTGATGCAGTTTCCTCCAGGTACATGAATCATGCACTATTCAATCTGTGAGGTCTTAGTTGCTTCCTATTAATGACACTCATCCTGTTTCCAGGGTTTCTGCCCTGAAATAGGTTTTCTGCTCCTCTGATTTTCTGGAGTACAGATGTTGACCAGGGGTACTTGCAGGCACCTCAGAGCAAGTGTGTGTCATGCCCCTGGTACCTTTCATTTTAGGGTATTTTATTCAAACCTCACTTCTGGTTCTCATAAACACACCATTGCCAGGAAGACTGCTGTGGCAGAGACAGAGGGAGAAGGAGAGTGAGCGTAAGAGAGAAGGAACATGCAAACACGGTTTGAGCCTTTCAGCTTTTGGGTTCCCTATATTATTATGTTAGTCTGTCCCATCTTGCCCCCGTTGCTTTGTAATGTGTTTTTTTAATCTTTATTTTTACTTCTCTATTTATTTGGCGGCACTGGGTCTTAGTTGAGGCACATGGGATCTTCGATCTTCACTGCAGCAGGTGGGATCCTTCAGCTGTGGCATGCAAACTCATTAGTTGCATGTGGTATGCAAACTCTCGGGTAGGGCATGTGGGATCTAGTTCCCTGACAAGGGATCAAACCCAGGCTCCCTACGCTGGGAGCTCGGAATCTTAGCCAGGGGACCACTGGGGGAGACTGTGCAATGTGTATTTTAAATTGCTTCAATAAGCCACATGATTTGAACATCTTACTTGTATATGAGGCTTTTAGTTAAGTACTCTCTGAGTTAGCTTGCCTGGCAGTTTCTTTGGAGACTATCATTGCATCCAGGTAATTTCCCATAAACATCTGTTATTTTTATATTGTAACTTGTTTCCAAACATGTCAGTAAAGACATTAAGAGACATAAAGACAAAGGGGACTTCCCTGTCAGTCCATTGGTTAAGACTTCACCTTCCAATGCAGGAGGTGTGGGTTCAATCCCTGGTCGAGGAACTAAGATCCCATATGACTCAGGGCCAAAAAACCAAAACGTAAAGCAGACATAATACTGTAACAAGTCCAATAAAGACTTTAAAAAGACAAAAAAGTATATGTGTTATCTACGTGCATTGCCCAAGATGTGGTGAATTACCATACAAAGTACGGTAAGCAAGAACACACACTCAGTTAGCAATGAGGGATCTTAATCAGGAAGCAACACACTGGAAAAACCCCTTCGCCCAGAGCTTCAAATATCCCTAACTGAATCCACACCAGAAGTTTCATTAATTAACATAGGAGATGTTAAAAATAAGTTCTTGTGTGTGAAATGATGTGAAGTTGGCAGGAAATTTTGTACAGGCAATTCATTCTGGCGTGGATGAGGTATAATTATCTGGTGAGCCCAGAAGCCTACCGCCCCCTGAGTGACACCTGAAGTTTATAACTCAGTTCAGTTTTGTGTCACCCAGACTGACTTTCTGGAGGATTCTTTCATCCAATTCAGCTGGAAGGTTAGTCAATCCTGCCATTGCAACAAAGTCACATTTATCTCGGAATAAACCTTTCATGTGAAATGCTATTAATATCAATGGGCCTAAAATGACAAAGGACGGGGACTTTACTGAGTTCAGAAGGCTCAATGTGTGATTATTTTGTTTCTGCTTGTCTCCACCACAGAATTAGATCTGAGATTTGCCATCATTTTTTTGTTCAGTCATATTGTCAGGAAGAACTAGAGCCCTCACCTACTCTAATTATTGGAGGTTACCAATATCTATCAAAAACAACACATGAATTGTGAACAACCAAATTGACTTAGGTTAATTTGAGGCATGTATTAGGGTGGCAGAGGATGAGATGGTTAGGTAGCATCACCAACTCAATGGACACGAATTTCAGCAAACTCTGAGAGAGAGTGGAGGACGGAGGAGTCTGGCTTGCTGCAGTCCGTGGATCGCAGAGAGTCAGACACGTCTTGAACAATTGAACAACAACAAATTAGTTATCTAGTGCTATGTAACAAATTACCTCAAAACTTAGTGGCTTAAGAAAATAAGCATTTTATATCTTTCCCTTTCCATGGGTCAGGAATTCCAGAGTGGCTTAGTTAGGCAGTATTGGCTCAGAGTCTCTTACTGAGGTTGCTGTCAAGATGTCAATCAAAACTGCAGTCACCTGGCTGAGTCTGGCAGGTCTGCTTCCAAGGTGGCTCACTCACAGGCCTGGAAGGATGGGACTAGATGGCAGCCTCTCTCCGTAGGAATCCTCGAGTGTCCTCAGGATATTGAGGATGCCTCTCCTAGAGTGAATGAGCCCAAAGACAGCAAGGTGACAAGGACAGTATCTCATACAATACAGACGTAGGAATCACGCATATGGCCACTACCACATTCTATTCATTAGAAGTAAGTGATTAACTGTACAGTACAGGGAACTCTACTCACGGCTCTGTAGTACCTAAATGGGAAGGAAATCCAATAGAGAGGGGATGTATGTATACAGATAGCGGATTCACTTTGCTGTACAGTAGAAACGGACACGGCAGTGTAAAGTAACTAATTTCCAATTTAAAAAAGAAGTAAGTCTGTCCCACACCAAAGGGGAGGAGAATTCATTTCTACCATTTATAGGGAGAAGTGCGAATTAAATTGTAAGACATATTTGAAAACCTCCACAAGGCACTTGCTTGATCTTCATCTTTGCAAGTCTGATAGTGTTTGTTCTATCCATGTTCATACAATAAATATTTATCAAGCAATTACTGTGTGCCAGGTTTTGCCTTAGAAATTTGGAATACATCTCTAAACAAAACAGATGAGGTAGGAGGTGGAGCAGGGTGGAGGAGACCACAAACTCATGTTTAAGGAAAGGGAGGGGACAAGTATCAGTTCAGTTCAGCTCAGTCGTGTCTGACTCTTTGCGACCCCATGAATCGCAGCACACCAGGCCTCCCTGTCCATCACCAANGAGGTGGAGCAGGGTGGAGGAGACCACAAACTCATGTTTAAGGAAAGGGAGGGGACAAGTATCAGTTCAGTTCAGCTCAGTCGTGTCTGACTCTTTGCGACCCCATGAATCGCAGCACACCAGGCCTCCCTGTCCATCACCAACTCCTGGAGTTCACTCAGATTCAGATAAGAATATGTAATAGTTGTTGTTCAGTCACTCAGTCATGTCTGACTTTTGTGACCCCATGGAATGCACCATGCCAGGCTTCCGTGACCTTCACCATCTCCCGGGGCTTGCTCAGACTCATGTCCCTCGAGTTGGTGATGCCATCCAACCATCTGGTCCTCTGTCGTCCTCTTCTCCTTCTGCCCTCAATCTTTCCCAGGATCAGGGTCTTTTCAAATGAGTCGGCTCTTCGCATCAGGTGATTAAATTATTGGAGTTTCGGCTTCAGCATCCATCTTTCTAATGAATATTCAGGATTGATTTCCTTTAGGATTGACTGGCTTGATCTCCTTGCAGTTCAAGGAACTCTCAAGAATCTTCTCCAACACCACAGTTCAAAAACATCAGGTTTTGGCACTCAGCTTTCTTTATGGTTGAACTCTCACATCCATACCTGACTACTAGAAAAACCATAGCTTTGACTATATAAACTTGGCCAGCAAAGTAATGTCTCTGCTTTAGTATGCTGANAATCTTCTCCAACACCACAGTTCAAAAACATCAGGTTTTGGCACTCAGCTTTCTTTATGGTTGAACTCTCACATCCATACCTGACTACTAGAAAAACCATAGCTTTGACTATATAAACTTGGCCAGCAAAGTAATGTCTCTGCTTTAGTATGCTGACTAGGTTGGTCATAGCTTTTCTTCCAAGGAGCAAGTGTCTTTTAATATCATGGCTGCAGTCACCATCTGCAGTGATTTTGTGCCCCAGAAAATAATGTCTCTCACTGTTTCCATTGTTTCCCCATCTATTTGCCATGAAGTGATAGACTGGATGCCATGATCTTAGTTTTTTAAATGTTGAGTTTTAAGCCAGCCTTTTCACTCTTCTCTTTCACCTCCATCAAGAGGCTCTTTAGTTCCTTTTGATTTTCTGCCATAAGGGTGGTGTCATCTGAATATCTGAGGTTATTGATGTTTCTCCCAGCACTCTTGATTCCAGCTTGTGCTTCATCCAGCCTGGCATTTCACATGATGTACTTTTCATCTAAGTTAAATAAGTAATCAGTATGACAATATATACCCTTGATATACTCCTTTCCCAGTTTTGAACCTGGTGATTGTTCCATGTCTAGTTCCAACGATTGCTTGTTTATCTGCATACAGATTTCTCAGGAGACAGGTAAAGTGGTCTGGTATTCCTATGTCTTTAAGAATTTTCCACAGTTTGTTGTGATCCACACAGTCAAAGGCTTTAGTGTAGTCAGTGAAGCAAAAGTAGATGTTTTTCTGGTATTCTCTTTAATCTGATTCTGCTTTCTCTATGGTCCAGTGGATGTTGGCGATTTGATCTCTGGTTCCTCTGCCTTTTCTAAATCTAGTTTGAACATCTGGAAGTTCTCAGTTTACATACTGTTGAAGCCTAGCTTGAAGGATTTTGAGTATTACTTTGCTAGCACGTGAAATGAGTGCAATTGTGTGGTAGTTTTAACATTCTTTGGCATTGCCTTTCTTTGGGATTGGAATAAAAACTGACCTTTTCCAGTCCTGTGACCACTGCTGAGTTTTCCAAATTTGCTGGCATATTGAGTGCAGCACTTTCACAGCATCATCTTTAAGAACTTGAAATAGCTCAGCTGGAATTTCATCGCCTCCACTAGCTTTTTCATAGTGATGCTTCCTAATGCCCACTTGACTTCACACTCCAAGATGTCTGGTTTTAGGTGAGTGATCACACCATCAAAATTATCTGAGTCATGAAAATCATTTTTGTATAGTTCTTCTGTGTATTCTTGCCACCTCTTCTTGATATATTCTGCTTCTATTAGGTCCATACCATTTCTGTCCTTTATTGTGCTCATCTTTGCAAGAAATGTTCCCTTGGTATCTCTAATTTTTGTGAAGAGATCTCTAGGCTTTCCCTTTCTATTGTTTTCCTCTATTTCTTTGCATTGTTCACCTAGGAGGGCTTTCTTATCTCTCCTTGCTATTCTTTGGAACTTTGCATTCAGATGGGTATATCTTTCCTTTTCTCCTTTGCCTTTCACTTCTCATCTTTTCTCAGCTATTTGTAAGGCCTCCTCAGACAACCATTTTGTCTTCTTGCATTTCTTTTTCTTGGGATGGTTTTGATCACTGTCTTCTGTACAGTGTTATAAACCTCCATCCACAGTTCTTCAGGCACTCAATCAGATCTAATCCTTTGAATCTATTTGTCACTTCCACTGTATATTGTAAGGGATTTGATTAGGTCATACCTGAATGGCCTAGTGGTTTTTCCCTTTCTTCAATAAAAGTCTGAATTTTGCAATAAGGAGTTCATGATCTGAGCCACAGTCAGCTCCTGGTCTTATATTTTGACCGTTTAGAGCATCTCCATCTTCAGCTGCAAAGAATACAATCAATCTGATTTCGGTGTTGACCATCTGGTGATGTCCATGTGTAGAGTCATCTTTTGTATTGTTGGAAGAGAGTGTTCACTATGACTAGTGTGTCCTCTTGACAAAACTCTGTTAGCTTTTGCCCTGCTTCATTTTGTACTCCCTGGCCTAACTTGCCTGTAATTCCAGGTATCTCTTGACTTTCTATTTCTGCATTCCAGTCCCCTATGATGAAAAGGGCATGCTTTTTTGGTGTTAAGTTCTAAAAGGTCTTGTAGGTCTTCATAGAACCATTCAACTTCAGCTTCTTCACTGTTACTGGTTGGGGCATAGACTTGGATTACTGTGATACTGAATGGTTTGCCTTGGAAACAAACCAAAATCATCCTGTTGTTTTTGAGATTGCACCCAAGTACTGCATTTTGGACTCTTTTGTTGACTATGAGGGCTACTCCATTTCTTCTAAGGGATTCCTGCCCACAGTAGTAGATATAATGGTCATCTGAATTAAATTTGCCCATTCCCATCCATTTCAGTTCACTGATTCCTAAAATATCGATGTTCAGTCTTGCCATCTCCTGTTTGACTACTTCCGATTTGCCTTCATGACCTAACATTCTAGGTTCCTAATCAATATTGTTCTTTACAGCATCAGACTCCTCCACCAGACACATCCACACCTGGGCATTGTTTTCCCTTTGACTCAGCTTCTTCTTTCCTTCCATAGCTATTTCTCCACTCTTCTCCAGTAGCACATTAGGCGCCTACTGACCTGAGGTGTTCATCTTTCAGTGTCATATCCTTTTCATACTATTCATGGGATTTAAAGACAAGGATGCTAAAGTAGCTTGCATTCCCTTATCCAGTGAATAACATTTTTTCATAACTCTCCACCATGACCCATCTGTCTTGGGTGCCCCTACATGTAGTGTAATAACAGAGATGGATGAAATGCAGAACATGTAACCTATTAACAGAAGGCATTCTCTACCAAGTCATATGGGCCAATACGGGCTCAGTCTACCCAGATCAATAAAGACCTATGTATGAAATTTTCAGAATTTTAATGTTAGTAAATTGTTCATTATCAAAACACTCTGAAGGACAAAAGTCAATGGACCTAATTCAACCACAGTCTGCCATTATACAATGTCTAAATGTTTACTAGAAAACAAAATTTCTGGATGACATGAGCAAAAGGAGGGATATGATACTGTTGCTGTTTAATTGCTAAGTCATGTCCAACTGCTTTGTGACTCTGTGAACTGCAGCCCACCAGGCTCTCTGTTCATGGGATTTCCCAGGCAAGAATAGCGGAGTGTGTTGTCATTCCTCTTCCAGGGGGTCTTCCTAAACCTGGCATGTGGTAATTGCTTGATAGATTTTTATTGTATGAACATGTATAGAACAAGTACCATTAGACTTGCCAACATGAAGATCAAGCAAGAAAGGACATGATAAGCAAGGTCTAAATGATAAAGTAACACTTTAGCTGCGGTGGGGAAAGATGAGATGTTCATATATAAATCTCAGATAGACAGAAGCATTCACCGAAAGCTCTGCTGTCATCTTAGTGTAACTAATGAGCTTGTACACTAATAGATACTATATTTTTTAATGTTATAATGTTTTTAAGGCTTGCCACAAAAATTTTAGAGAATAGAGTAGAAAAAAATGGTATCTGGAAGAAATTGAAATCTTCTGCATTTCAATAATATGAATTTACAATCAACTTTGCAATATTCTGGATAATTTTTGCCCTTTCCTTTTATTGAAAATAAAGCAATTATGGTATTTTTTAGAAATGGATGGAAATAGGGACTTCCCTGGTGGTCCAGTGGTTAATTGCTTCCAATGCTGAGGTTGAGGCTTCAGTCCCTTGTTTGGGAACTAAGATCCCTGGTTTGGGAACTATGATCCCATGTGACTTGCAGCATGACCAAAAGTCAACAACAACAATAATAAAATATACCCCATGTATGTCAGCTAGAAGCAAGGACCATATTATACATTTCTCTGGTACTAGTTCTGAGTATAATATGTAGTATTTCAATGAATAATGGATGAACAAGTGAAAACTACCCTTTAAAAATAGATGGAATTAGAAGTAGATATAGTGATATAGATATTTCCTAAACTCAGATTCTTGATTTTGGTGATTTAAATGAGAGCTATTGGAAATTGTCTGGTGGTCCAGGGGTTAGGACTTAGGTGGGGGGTGGTTCAATCCCTAAGATCCCAGAAGCCACAAAACATGGCTGAAAAAAATAAAAGAAATAAAAATAAGAGCCATTAATACTCTTGTATGATCAATGTCCTTGTCATTCTCTTCATCTCCAAAATTATTTACTCTGTTCTAAAATGCAGCTTACAATTAAGAAATAGAAATAATGATATAGCATGTCTTGCTTTAACAATGTGAACTATGGAGCCAGTAAGATTTAATCTACCAGGATTTCAAATTTAAATAAGAAATCATTATGACTGACAGTCTGTAAATGAAGCAGAGTGGGTGTGGNATGAGCAAAAGGAGGGATATGATACTGTTGCTGTTTAATTGCTAAGTCATGTCCAACTGCTTTGTGACTCTGTGAACTGCAGCCCACCAGGCTCTCTGTTCATGGGATTTCCCAGGCAAGAATAGCGGAGTGTGTTGTCATTCCTCTTCCAGGGGGTCTTCCTAAACCTGGCATATGGTAATTGCTTGATAGATTTTTATTGTATGAACATGTATAGAACAAGTACCATTAGACTTGCCAACATGAAGATCAAGCAAGAAAGGACATGATAAGCAAGGTCTAAATGATAAAGTAACACTTTAGCTGCGGTGGGGAAAGATGAGATGTTCATATATAAATCTCAGATAGACAGAAGCATTCACCGAAAGCTCTGCTGTCATCTTAGTGTAACTAATGAGCTTGTACACTAATAGATACTATATTTTTTAATGTTATAATGTTTTTAAGGCTTGCCACAAAAATTTTAGAGAATAGAGTAGAAAAAAATGGTATCTGGAAGAAATTGAAATCTTCTGCATTTCAATAATATGAATTTACAATCAACTTTGCAATATTCTGGATAATTTTTGCCCTTTCCTTTTATTGAAAATAAAGCAATTATGGTATTTTTTAGAAATGGATGGAAATAGGGACTTCCCTGGTGGTCCAGTGGTTAATTGCTTCCAATGCTGAGGTTGAGGCTTCAGTCCCTTGTTTGGGAACTAAGATCCCTGGTTTGGGAACTATGATCCCATGTGACTTGCAGCATGACCAAAAGTCAACAACAACAATAATAAAATATACCCCATGTATGTCAGCTAGAAGCAAGGACCATATTATACATTTCTCTGGTACTAGTTCTGAGTATAATATGTAGTATTTCAATGAATAATGGATGAACAAGTGAAAACTACCCTTTAAAAATAGATGGAATTAGAAGTAGATATAGTGATATAGATATTTCCTAAACTCAGATTCTTGATTTTGGTGATTTAAATGAGAGCTATTGGAAATTGTCTGGTGGTCCAGGGGTTAGGACTTAGGTGGGGGGTGGTTCAATCCCTAAGATCCCAGAAGCCACAAAACATGGCTGAAAAAAATAAAAGAAATAAAAATAAGAGCCATTAATACTCTTGTATGATCAATGTCCTTGTCATTCTCTTCATCTCCAAAATTATTTACTCTGTTCTAAAATGCAGCTTACAATTAAGAAATAGAAATAATGATATAGCATGTCTTGCTTTAACAATGTGAACTATGGAGCCAGTAAGATTTAATCTACCAGGATTTCAAATTTAAATAAGAAATCATTATGACTGACAGTCTGTAAATGAAGCAGAGTGGGTGTGGATATTTGGTTTAGAAGGTGAAAGACATCTGCAGATATAATCACAGGATTAAAATTATGAGGGTATCAGTTAGAATTTGAGTTTTTAGCTGCAGTTTCTTGGTTCAGTTTTAACCTTTAGCAAGATTGTTATAAGGTTTTTATTTTTTAATTTGTAAAATGGAGATAATAAGGTGGACAATTCATCCCTTTGGAGAGATAATGAGGTCAAGCAAGTAAAGTTCTGCCCATACTATCAATGTTCAAAAAGTGTTATCTATGGCTATTGCTGGGCCGTTTGTCTTCCAGATGGCCGCCTCCTGGGAAGGAAATCAACCTGCCTTGTATAGTTCTTCCTTACCCTCAAAATCCACAGGATTCATTGTAGGCCTCAATTTGGGCCAACAGCTGCTTTCTTCAAAGGCAGTTTAACATCACCAGGTGGGTGTTTGTTAAGCCCCTGAAAAATTGCCTTAATGGTCCTTGTACAGGTTCAAATCCTTGGAATTCTGTCTGTGACCTCTTCTCTCAGAAAGGGTAAATCACTTAAATTCTCAGCTTGTTTGCCTGGAGAAAAGAATAAAAAGTCACTTCCCCAACTGTGATATTAATTAGTAGAAGTAAAGTGTTTTGGAAATGCAGAATATGGTTAATTTTTAAAGGATAAAACATAAATGTTAATTGCAAAGGAATTTTATCATACTGTGGAAGGAATGTAACTGTTTTAACACTTTTTTTTTTTTCAGCAAAACATGGATGGCAGTGATGATGCTTTACTTTTGGGAGTCAGGATTCATTTTGAGCAGAGCCAAGAAGAGCTTTGGAAGATGAGGCAAGTTTTTTTAATTTATTAATTTCTTTGACTGGGTTGGGTCTTAGTTACTGCACGCATATGGGATCTTCATTGCATCATCCGAGATATTTCCTTGTGGCACATTGACTCTACCTGTGCCCTTCAGGCTTAGTAGTTGTGGCGAATGGGCTTAGTTGCTCCAAGACATATGGGATCTCAGTTCCCTGACCAGGGATTGAACTTTTATCCCCTGCATTGCAAGGTGGATTCTTAACCTCTGGACCACCAGAGAAGTCTCATGAGGCAAGTTTTTAAAAACTGGAGGGGAAAAAAAAAGCACTAGGAATTTTGCATGATTGCTTTCTCCATGAGATCCCTTTTGTAAAAGTGAATTCTTTTTTCCAGTTTCCAAAGATTCCCAGTACTGAATACCTCTAGCTTTTAATATGGGCATAATAGCACTCAAATTTCCTCTTTGTCACAAAGAGGCTCTCTGTTGAGTATTAAATTGCTCATTTTACTTGTAAAAGTGAGAGTCCCTGAGTCACCAAGTCAATGTAATGGATTTTACGATCTGGTTTAGATTGGTGAGGTGTTCCAGAATAATGAATTGCTTAAAGAACTATTTAGCCTTTCAAAATGGAGGCATTATCCATTTGACCAATAAAGTGCACAAATAAATCCCGAATGAGGAAATCATTGTCATGGCCCATGTGAAATAACTGTTGCTTATGAGCAAGGAAACTGATCTGTTTTTATTTTTTATTATACCAGCCTTTAAAAATCCCCTGTGGAATAAAAAAGCAATATTGTCCCCATTGACTGGAGGAAATCGGGGCTGTTGGGCTTGGTGACTTTTCCTGAGTCTGTGATGGAAGCTAATGAAAGAGCCAAAATTAGAATCACTAAGTTCTTGCACACTCTCCTTGGGCTGCCTCTCCTGAACCCCCACCATTCCTGGCAAAAGCACTTCACTTTACTGTTTCCTGTTGGGCTTTGGAGGACTTCAGCCCCTCCCTGTTCTTTCTCCTTTTGTCTGACCTTCCTAAGACAGGAACATTCATCAAAATCCTCTCTCCAAATGATATGGTTGGCACTAACCACTTTCAGATTTACCATAAAGAACAGGCTGGCGGCACCCCAGTACTTGGTAGATTTGTTTCAGAGGGACAGTGTGCCTCCAAAAAGGGACAGATCATGATGAGAAGAGGTAGGGAATGGGTTCTATGAGAGAAAAATGAAATTAGTTGAGGAAAGGAAAATAAAATCTAAAGAAAGCCTGGAAGAGGAAGTATTAAGGATAAAGAAACATAGTAACTGATATTCTCTAGGGACTGGGAACAGAGCTGGAAATCAAAAGATTTAAATTGCAGGAAAGAGGTTAAAAGAGTAGGAAATGTTCGCTTTCCTGGCTCACTGAAGAAAGCTGGATAACTTGATGACAATAACGCCATCATTAGGACTTAGACAATTTGAATGCAATGCTGCCTGGACCAAGGGGGCGGACTAAGTGGGTCTGTTGGGTTTGGTTAAGCCACAGGGTTTCAGGCAGTGCAAAAAGTTGAAAGATGAAAGTTGAGAGGCAAGCAGAGGCACAAGGATCTTGGTCAAATGCAGAGTCTGGTTTAGTACCCCTGAATGGGGCTTAAGCTTACATTTCTTTTTCTTTTGATTTGTTATTATTTATTTATTCGGCTGTGCCGGGTCTTATTTGTGGCATGGCAGGATCTTCAATCTTCGTTGTAGCTTGTGGGATCCTTAGTGGCAGCATGTGAACTCTTAAGTTTTGGTATGTGGGAGCCAGTTCCCAAACCAGAGATCGAAGCCAGAATCCCTGTATTGGGAGTGTAAAGTCTTAACCACTGGACCACCAGGGAAGTCCCCAAGCCCACATTTCTAACAAGCTTCCAGAAGATGCTGTTGCTATGGGTCAGTCGATCACAATTTGAATAGCAAAGCCCCAGGCTACACTGTTATATGGAAATATAATGGGAACCACGTATGTAATTTATGGTATTCTAGCAGCTATCTTACAAAAATAAAACAGAAATTAATTAATGTATTTTATTTAACCTAATTTATTAAAAATATATTTTAACATGAACTCAATATAAAATTATGATTTTTTCCCCTCTACTAAGTCTTTGGAACCTGATATATATTTCACATTGACAGAACATCTCAATTTGGACCAGCCACATATGCTGATGGCTTCTGTTTGGAGCAGTGCAGGTCTAGCCAACCTTAGCAAAAACTTAACCATTCCAAAAAGCTGAGAAAAACTGTGCTTTCACCACGAGAACCCACTTAAGTAGGATTCAAGAATTCCCAGAGCCTTAATGAATTTCCTGCTATGGAACAGAAGTCCTCAAAATATGATTATTCAACAGGACAAGGTTAAAATACAGATTCTTTGGCTTCACCCCCAATTATTATTTTTAAACCTTTTTATTATAAAAATGTTACCAGGGGATTCCCTGGCAGCCCAGTGGTTATCTTGTGCTTCCATTGCAGGGGATATGGGTTGGATCCCTGGTTGGGAAACTAAGCTCTCCCATGCCACAGGGTATGGCCAAAAATTTTTTTCTTAAATATGAGCATCTGTACCCTGAAATAGAGAAACTGGAGTATCAGATGTCTTCTGCCTTTGTAATGCCATTGATGTGTCTGTTAGAGAAACTGGGTTGCCACTCCTCCTTGACTTGGAGGGTTGCTTCCCTATGGCGTTATTTCGCTTGTCCTTCTATTACCTGCATTTCCTGAAAGCTGGCTTTCATTGCTGAAGAATTCACAAGATGTAGGTCCCAGAGATTCTAACTGGGGCAGAGGTTCTCCCTCCTGGCTCCACATGGGAAACAACACAGAGCTTAAAAAATGTCATGTGCCAGGGTCCCTCACCTAGAGCTTCTAATGTAATTGGTATGGGGTATGGTCTGCACATAAGGCTTTTAAAAAGCTTCTGATAGTTTTAGTAGAGAAAGGGTGGAGAACCACTAGATGAGACTAAGTGGCTTGAAAAAAGAGTCAAGGGCTCTGTAAAGATCTGGAAATAGGCCTTCTCTCTCTTTACACTCACCTAAACAGACTTGCAAGGTTAGCCTAAGAATTAGAGTCACCTGGGGAACTGAAACAACTCTGAATGTCCAGATTCTATGACCAGAGAATCTGATATAATTTTCTAGGATGGGCTCCGGTATCTTTCAGGTATCCCCTACTTTAATGGTGATTTAATGTATAGCAAGCACTTAATTTAAATATCTCCCAGGATTTAATGGTTTTTCTAATATATAGCAAGGTTTGAGATCTGAGACAGTGCTCCAATTGTAATGAGCATATCAATCAACTGAGGATTATGTTAAAATACAGATTTTGCAAGTCTGGATGGATACCCAGGTTCTTCATTGCTATTGAACCCCTAGGTTGTGTTGATGCTGCTAGGACGGGTTTGAGGAGCAAGGGTGTAGATGGAAAATGTCTACTATAGAACCAGAAAAAACTGGCTTTGAACTCTGCTTTTTCAGCTTACTGTCTTGTGTGGCTTTTTAGTACTTCACCTCTGTGAGCCTTTTCCCTCATCTACAAAATAGGGTTCTATAATGATACCTACATTTACCCATCCCATGCCAGGTGTTCAGGAAACAGGACCCTTTTATACTGACTGATATCAGTAGCACAGGACCCTAGTTGGATGTTGAGTCTTTTTCCAAGCTCTTATCCACTGATGCTAGATCAGAAATCTGGGGAAGCTTGTTTGCTTTTCCGTTGATCCTTTGTTTGAAATCCACACTAGATTTCACCAAGGACTCTTTTTAGACCTTTGCACACATGCCATCCATTCATTGTGCCTGGAATACCCTTTCGTTGGTGGCTCAGATGGTAAAGAATCCCCCTGCAATGTAGGAGACACAGGTTCAATCCGTGGGTGGGGAAGATCCCTTGGAGGAGAAAATGGCAACCCTCTGCAGTGTTCTTATGGAGTGCTTAGTAGGTGCCAGACAAAGTGCTTATACATGATCTAATTTAGTCCTTATTCATGCTCAGTCATATCCACCTCTTAGCAACCCTGCCAGGCTCCTCTGTCCATGGGATTCTCCAGGCAAGAGTACTGGAGTGGGTCATCATTCCCTTCTCCGGGGTATCTTCCCGACCCAGAGATTGAACCCGGGTCTCCTGAACTGCATGCAGAAATTCTTTACCATCTGAGCCACCAAGGAGGTTCCATGGACAGAGGAGCCTGGCGGGCTACAGTCCACGGAGCTGCAAAAGAATCTGATACGACAGAGGACTGAGCAAAGGGCACGTATGAGGCCGGCATCCGTATTCCTCTCCTTGTTGCCAGGGTTTCTGCCTGGCAAAGCAGAACTTCAGGTTACCCATGGCCTGTCTCTTCACTTGTAGTCCTCCTTACCTTGGATTGGTTTCCCTCCCACTCTGCTTTCCCCAGCACTCTGGACGAATTGTCCTTATGTCACTATAAATCACAGCCGGCACCACGTATTTCTATGACTATGCTGGAATAGAACCCCTTTCCTCACCATCTACCTGACTTGCCCCCACGTCTGANTAAATGGTTCAGGTGGTAAAGAATCTACCTGCAATGCAGGAGACCTGGGTTCGATCCCTGGGTCAGAAAGTTCCCCTGGAGAAGGAAATGGCAACCCACTCCAGTATTCTTGCCTGGAGGATTCCATGGACAGAGAAGCCTGGCAGGGCTTCTGGGAGGGATCCATTGGATCACAGAGTCAGACACAACTGAGTGACTAACACTACTACTACAAGTTAATAAGGCAAAGCCTTACTTTATATCCAACTCCCAGCAAAGATCAGAGAAACATTCTCTAGGTTCTAGAGTTAAGGATGCTCATATTCTGACTGTCTGTCTGCCAGCTTTGAATGCTAGGAAATGTGAGAGAAGAGAGTGAGTTTTGCAGCTTCCAGGCAAGCTGATGCCTAAAGCTTTCTGGTTCCCAAGAGAGCATATTCTAAAGATCATTAGAATATTTGTATGTATTTTTCATCATTAGAATATTTGCTGTATTTTTCTTACACAAAATCCCTATTTCTGCCTCTTTACATTTAAAAAGATTTACCCTCTTGGCTGTTTCCCTATAGACTATCAGCTCACAACATGGAAGGGGAGGACACTGTCTTGTATCATGAGATGAAATTTGAGCATGACCACGGTCATTTGGAAGAGTGCCACAAAGTATTGGAGTCTTCAGTGATGGCACTTAGACTATGGTAATGAATTTCTACCTCGAATCTGGAAAAGGTTCTGAAGCATTAAACGACTTATGTTCTCTCTACCATTGCGTGTGACCTCAGATGAGGCAGACATCATTCAGGGTAAATGCCCAGTAGTCACATTGTCGCTGATTACCTGGCTGAATTGAGTGGTGCTTACTCCTCCAGCTTTGGCATCACCCTTGCTTGGATCTTGGCATCTTCTTTCATTCTTTCATGTTGCCTGTGGCTGTCTATAGTGACACTGTTACTTGGATAGAGAACTGATCCTGTTGCTGTCTTTTAGATGCTGGTACTGATGTTGCTCGGTGGTTGTTTGATTCCTTAGTCCTTCAACATGGTGAATGAAACTGTTCATTGCACAGGCTGTCCCATACTCCTCACCATTCACCAAGCGTGTTGTTTTAACTCATCCATCAAGTTACCATCCCTTCTGCTTTAAGGATGCCCAGACAGTCCTCTTTCAGGGCCTGCACTAAACAGACAAAGGATACATCTCAGTCTAAGGGAAACAAACCATGGGGTGAGCAACAACAAATTGGATTGCTTTTTGAAGTTTGCAGAACAAAACAGACTGTTTTCCCTAGAGAGTTTTGAGAAGAGAAAGTTTGTACAGAGTAAGAGGTCTAGGGTTGAGTGTAGGTGGCCATTTTAAACCATGTGCAACTGATGAGTAAATGGAACAATATTTTGAACAAAACTAGAACAGAGAAGACACATGTAAAAAGGCAGAGATGACTTAAAAGAGAAGTGAGTGGAGACTGCCTCTTTTGTATTCAAGAGTGAAAATGGCCACACTCCCCATGTGTGTAGAGCCTCCTGGAGGCCTGGGAGTCAGACTCTACACTTTGAGACTCTCTGTTTCCTCCCCTACTCTCCATTCCCCTGACCTCCCCTCTCTTTCACTTCTTTCTTTTCCTTCTCTCCCCCTCTTCCCCTTCCTCTTTTTTCTTTTGGTTTGGATAGATTAAGTAGGTTTGCTTTCCTTACCATTACAGTTGTCTTTCCGAGTGCACGTGACATCCGCTTCCAGTACTTTCTCTCTGCATGTGGCAGCTCTCTGACATTTCTGCCTACCCACCTTTATTACCTGAAAAACCCATATGCACCCAGTCATTTTAGCCATTTAGTCAAAAAGAGTCCCCAGCCATTCTCTCGCATGTTCTCCAGAGAAGGAATCTGACTGATGGGCTGTGGATTGGTTCCCACTCGTCAGATTTCACCCCTGGCAGTGTGTCCTCTCCTCTCTTCAGTAAGCTCTTCTTATCTCATCCCTCTCAGTATAATCATGCCTAACACTGGGATTAGCAGAGCTCAGGTGCTTGCCACATGCAGTGAATGACTGCTAGGACCTGAGGGGGAATGAAAACAATGTACCTCACAGTTACCATTTTCTTTCAGTTTAAAATTTCATTTAGGGAAAAGTCTTTGTATATATTGATTAGAAATCAATACAAACAGTGAAGAGAAGCACATGATAGATGGTATTCATACAAAGAAAACATTGCCATCTTTACAATGATAAAACTTAAATACTGGCAAGAGAATCAATTTTCACGGTTACTTGTATTTACCACATTGGTGAAACCATTCAAGGCAGAAGCAGCTACCTCCTGGATCATTTTTCTTGGATCTCGCAGCAGCTGTGTGGTTATAGTGGTGGCCTGCGATGGCAGCACCTAAGCTGACTAATGGGGCTGGGGAGTGTATGGTCAGCTGGGCTGTGTGTGCTCAGTGGCTTCCGTCATGCCTGACTCTTGGCAACCCCATGGACTGTAGCCCACCAGGCTCCTCTGTCCATGGACTTCTCCAGGCCAGAATACTGGAGTCGGTGGCTATGCCCTCCTCCAGGGCATCTTTTCTACCCAGGGATTGAACCCACATCTCCTGCATTTCCTGCATTGCAGATGGATTCTTTACTGCTGAGCCAACAGGGAAGCTAGGTCAATCTAAATTTTCCTCTGAGAGTATTTTGACTTCCCAAGAGAGGGAAGGCAGTCATTCTTTTTGGGTCAAGTTACAAGAGGTGAGGTCTGAGAGTATCCAGCCACCATATTTCATCTATATTTTACCTCTCCCAAAAGGATAAAGCCAGTATGAGAGACTAAACATGATTCTATTCCAGGAGAGAGAAGCAGCAATGAGAAATGGAGCCCTTCATGCATTTAAATGAAGTTTGCAATCAGTTGCCCTTTGTGTTAAATGTAAACCTACCTAAAGTTGGGTTTCTGTCACCGGTCACCAAGTATTCTGATTATATAGAGGCTAACTATACCACTGGCTCCTTAGGCCTGGCTATGCCTGATGTGTTTTCCCAGCATCTTGATTCATTTTTCACCAACTCAAGAATACACTTTAGAATACAAGATAACCACTAATGTTGGTAATACATTGCTTTTTGAAAAGCTCACTATTGATCACAATAAGCCGTTATGCTGTGGCTATACTGGTTTAGACCCTGCCACTAAATACATGTGATGACCTGGGCCAAGTCACTTCTCTTAACCTGGGCCTCTGTTTCATCTGTAAGATGAAGTATGATAATTAGATGCCATATATCTTCAAGTACAAGTTTTCATGGTATTAAATGAAAGCATTTAGAGAGTAACAAAGGTTCAAAATCTAAACCAAGGATTGTCAATGGTCAGGCACTGTGTTTTCCAAGCTGGAGCTATGGAGGAAGCACAAAAAGGAATCTGAAATATTTGCTTTTTCAAGCATGCCTTCTTTTCATCCCTCACCCATTTTGATATACCCAGTGCTGGATCTTGGGAGAGAAGTTTGAAGTAAACACAAAAATCACAAGCTAAAAGCACATTTATGGAGCAGGGGCCAAAGTGGAGGAAAAGGCTTTGGAAGCGATAAAACCAGATGAAACAGCCTTTCTCAGCCCAGATCCATATTGCTCTGGCCTCTTGGTGTATCAAGTTCCTTTGGATCTCTCCATCCTAGTTTATCCTTCGTATCGTTACCAGGGTGATACTGCTGAAATTCAAATCCTACTGCAGCATCATTTCTGCTTAAAATTCTTCTGAGATTCTTTTTGCCTTCAGGAAAAGCCCAAACTGCTTTCCGGCACATTCAAAGCTACAAGACTCCCATCACCATTCTCATAGCTCAACATGCTTGNTGAGAATCCTTTAATGTCTTACCCAGTTCAGAAACTTGAATTTATCCAAAAGTCCTTTCTGTAAATCTTCTTGAAAAAGAAGCAATATTTTGAAAGCTGTGACAAAACTTTAAGATATAACTAGAATTATGACTGATAATATTTTACCAGGACATATCAGAATTTTAGGAACTCCATATAATTTCTAGGATATCAGTAACATTTACCATCTAATATAACCTGAGGTTTATTACTCATTTGACAATACTTTCCATGTAATTCAACATACTAAATGAACCTAATTGGTTTAATCTCTCTGGGATGTTTCAGGAGCCCTCTGAAACATCCCAAAGTTAGCTGGAATTCAAAAGTGCTTCATTAGAATTTGATTTGGGAAGTTTTGTCAATAAATATCCAAAGCGTTTAGAATACTCAGTCAGATAGGACCATAGGTCATTCTGAAACAATAGCTATTCACTTAGGCAAATTAACAGTAAAGGATTGCAAAAGTAAATACAGAACAGATCTTTTAAGAGGAAAAGAAACGTAAATCTATTATTAAAGGCAGTTAACCATCTGAAGAAAGCATGTACTCTTAACAGGTAGAAAAGCCAAATTCAAGTTTTTATACCAGCTTTTAAATTCATTTAAAAGGAAACTTAATTACATTTATTTTTTCAGAGTTTTAAATTTTCATTTATTTTTTAAAACAACAGAGGTCAACCACAGTTGTGGACCTCCAGCAATAAAAACAGGATTTCGAGTATCAGATACTCAGCATATTAGGTGTCCTACATAAGTCACAGGATAATAGTTCTAAATATTTCTAATGTGATCCAAAACCCTAAAAACAGCTGGCACAAAACCATCATGAATAACTTCCTCTCTGGATGTAAATTTTTAAAAATATTATTACAATATCATAGCCCCAACTAACAACAACTGGGGTATATATTACCATGTATTGTGAAATTAAGTGTATTTATTCTCTTGACCTGTAGCAAATGCTATTAGACTCAGTACTCACCATGCACGGAACTCTTTTTTTTCAGGGTCCACTTTCCACAAAAGTTATTACTTTCTGTACCCATTACTCCATTACTTTGCTTTCCCATCCTGAAACAGCCAAGTGTAAGTCACACCTACTTCCTTTTCCCTTCATAAAATGCAATTCCATTCCTCATGCCATACTGAAAAGACACATCCTACTTTCCTTAAGCAAACCATGAATTGTCATTCATATTAGCATTCTGTAGATTGGTGAACATAAATACCAGTGATAATTTCTTTTTTAAAAAATTTATTTAATTGGAGAATAATTGGTTTACAATATTGTAAAGCATAGGTTTTTGTCATACATCAATATGGTTGATGTTGGTACCAACTTTCTAGATTCTGTATATATGCATTAATATGTGGTATTTGTCTTTTTCTTACTTCACTCTGTATATTAGGCTCAAGGTTCATCCACCTCATTAGAGCTGACTCGAATGCATTCCCTTTTATAGCTGGGTAATATTCCATTGTGTATAGGTATAAAAACTTCCTTATCCATTCATTGGCCGATAGACATCTAGGTTGCTTCCATGTCCTAGCTATTGATAGAGCTGCAATAAACTTTGGGGTGCATGTGTCTTTTTCAGTTCTGGTTTCCTCAGGTTATATGCCCAGTAGTGAGATTGCTGGGTCATAAGATTTTTTTTATTCCTAGTGCTTTAAGGAATCTCCATACCTGTCTCTTATACACATCTTCCTCCCAGAGTAATGGAAATAAAAACAAAAATGAACAAATGGGACCTAATNTTTCCTCAGGTTATATGCCCAGTAGTGAGATTGCTGGGTCATAAGATTTTTTTTATTCCTAGTGCTTTAAGGAATCTCCATACTGTTCTCCATAGTGGCTGTATCAATTTGCATTCTCACCAGTAATGCTAAAGGGTTCCCTTTTCTCCACACCAATAATTCTCCAGAATTTATTGTTTGTAGACTTTTTGATGATGACCGTTCTTACCAGTGTGAGATGATACCTCATTGTGGTTTCAATTTCCATTTCTCTAATAATAAGTGATTTTGAGCATCTTTTCATGTGATTATTAGCCATCTGTATGTCATCTTTAGTAAAATGTCTGTTTAGGTCTTCTGGCCCCTTTTTGATTGGGTTCTTTATTTTACTGGTATTGAGCTGCATTAGCTACATGAATATTTTGGAGATTAATTCTCAGTTGTCCTCTGGAGAGGGAGGGACACTGCAAACACCACTGGCCTGTGTGTGGAGCACCTGCAGTGGCTGAAGCACATGGGCATTGCCACAGCCCAACGTGAGCATGCATCTCCCAGTGAAAAGCTACTTGGGCTCCCGGGTGAGCTGCAAGGGCATATTCCCAGGTGGACCATGTATCTCCTCAGAGGAGCTGGTCTTAGGTTGTGACACTCCTGACTTTTCGTAGATCTGAGCTGTCCAAGATCCCGGGAAGACATGGGTAGCAATTAGCGATCTGCTTACAGCTTGGTGGCAGGTGCCATCTCTGGGGTTGAGATTGCAGCCACCCCTTGCCTTCTGCCTCTGGCTGTTGCACGCCTGCCTCTCTGCCTCTGAGGCCATAAATGGCAGCCAGCTTTCCCCCCTTCAGTATTCACTAGGGTCCGATCCTTTGTTCTGTGAGCATGCCAGGAGTCAGCGTGTGGTGTTAGAGCCTTCCTTTGGTAATGGTCCTTTGTTTTTCTGGCGATTCCACAGTTTTCCCCTTTCTGTCTGTGGTATGTCACATTAGCCCCCTCTGAGTGTTCTCATGGCATTGAACCCTGATGCAGCCCACGCCTCCACACGCAGCCCCCACTTGATATGGGTGGACATGAGTGTGTGAGCCACTTCTCAACTGTTAATTGCCATTTGGCACAATTTCTGTGGTGAAGTTTCTCAGTTATGCTTCCCTCTGTGGTTCCTAAGCTCCCCACTGACCCTGCCTGTGAAAGGGTTTCCTATTGTTTGAAAACCTCTCCTTCATGACTCCCTCCCCAGGATGGACCTGCGTCCTGAAATCCTTTGTCTCCCTTTTTGTCTTTATCCTTTGCCCTACCTCATTCTGAGGAGATTGCTTTGCCTTTCTGGGATCCTCTGCCAGCATTTAGAAGTTGTCCTGTGGGAGTTGCTGCNGTTTCTTGATTGAGCTCTTAAGTTTTTACAGTGGAATTTCTATAGTTGTCTTAAAAGCTGCATGTCATATCACTGTATAACAGAATGCTTCGGTGGTGGTCACGCACCATTCATAGTGATTTGTGTATGATTTTCATTTTTTAGTTGTACAGTAATATGGAAGGCAGGATGTCTTTCCTTGAGGCTGGAAACAAAGTGTATCATACATTTTAAATTATTTTAGAACAAGTGCATGAGTTGTGTCACTGACTTCTGTTATTTATTTGTATGTTTTATTATTCAAAGTGTATGCACTTTTAAGAAGCAAATTTTATATTTTTATGTTTAAAATGTTTTATTTCTGGAACAGCAGTTGATTATATAGTATACAGTTGGAATTTAAGAGAAAAGTGGAAAAATGTAATGAAATATAATAAATTTATTACATGATGCCCTCTTCAAGCCATATTCCTCTTTCTCCCCTTGCCAACCTCCATATTTTTGGTGTTAACTAACTTTGGAAATTAAACAGGTACTTGTACTATGCTGATGGATACAAAATGCCTTAAAGTTGTAGTATTAAGTGAAAACAAGTTGCAGAAGGATACGTATATTTTGTAAGTAACATTTTAAAGAAAAAAATCACATCCATGCTTATTTAATTTTCAAAGAACTAAGAGTAAATGCAGCCATTTTCTTCAAGAGGCAGTTTTTCCTGGGCCATGGAAGTAGATAACTCACATTTTAACTCAATTCCAGTGGGCTTTCAAACTTTTGTATTATTTCTCTTTTCTACCAAGATTCTATGATGGGAGGCAACAGCGGTATAAAAGGAAACCTCTTTTCTGGACCCTCTTGCCCCTGATACCTTCTTTTTTAGCCATCCTGTTGTGATGAAGATGTCCCCTCTCAGGATGACTCCCTATTGAGGATGTCACATCACTTACGACCACTTGGGGGCACTAGAGATCACCATTATCAAAGGTGTTTTACAAGTCCGTCCTTCCAAGTTCTTAGCCTATGTGGGAATGCTTATTTGATATGAGTTGAGGAGCATTATAAGTGGACAGGGGTTTCAGTTTAGGTAAGTACCACCAGCCATCATTTTTCCTAAGAATTGTTGGATACAGATCACAGGACAGATCTTATTTTCCTGTGGCACAGCATTATGGTTTAGGTTTAGGGCAGGGAGGCTGTTCCTAACCAAGGATGAGTGAACCATAAAACCTAAAGTACAGCACCATAAACCTAATTTTAACTGGTAAGATTGTGCTTTAGGTTGTATGAGAGAATGTAACCATGTAGTACACTGATCATTTGAGAGGCGTCTTTATGTCCGAAAATGTTCACATGTTGTAAAATACATAGACACCGTAGTCATTTTAATAATAAGGCAAGTATTGAAAGATCACCATCTCCTTAGAATTTGGAAGATGATTTTCAAATACTTGAATGATCAATATCTCCCCACGCATGTTTCCGTTCTGTCAGTCTTCCTGGAAAAAGCAAAGCCCCTCCACCAACCCCAGTGCCTTGTGATTGCAGGACGTGCTGGACAACTCCCTGCTTATGAACAGGCTAAGCTGTTCATCACTTCTCTGCCTTTGAACACAAGCAGTTTCCTCTGCTTGAGGCTCTTTTCCTCCTTCCCACCCTCCTCTCCCTTTCCTGCCGCACAAATTCCTCTCCATCTTTTTTTGCAGCTAAAATAGCATCCCTCACACTCTCCTCTCTCAGGCATTCAGTCTCTGCTTCTGTTTTCACATTTCCCCTGGCTTATTGTTTTTATTTATTTGCATCTCTGCCTCCCTAAGAGACTGTCAACCACTTGAGGGCCTCGTTCCTAGTAGGTAGTCACTCACTGATAAATAAATACTTCTGAGATACAGAATCAACCTAATTGTCTTCTTATCTAAAAAGAAGGAAGCTAAAATGTAACAAACATGGGTTCCCTAAGGAAATCTCATGAAGAAGACATCAGTAAATGTCGAGAATTTGGCTTTGGGGTTATGGACAAAGCCCAGGATATATGTTTTTGGTTTCTGTTTTTTCAGACTCCTGGGGCCAATGACTTCTAGAAGCTGAGCTATTTGACTGCATTAGTCATGACGGCACATCACCTGGTGAAAATCAAAANGCGTGTGTGTGTACCTGCTCAGTCACTTCAGTCGTGACCTACTCTTTGCGCCCCCAGGGACTGTAGCCCACCAGGCTCCTCTGTCCATGGGATTCTCCAGGCAAGAGTACTGGAGTGGGTTGCCAGGGCCTCCTCCAGGGGATCTTCCCAACCTGGGGACTGAACCCGTGTCTCTTAACGTCTCTTGCATTGGCAGGCGGGTTCTTTACCTCTAGCGCCCCTGGGAAGCCCTTTTGTGTATCATGACCCAGTTGAAAAAAACCGCTGCATTCTTCAGTTGTCCCCAATTTGCCACAGTCCTTTGCACTCACTGGGATCCCACTGAGTCTGTCCTTCTTTATTTCATCTGTTTGCCATCTATAGCTACCACACAGCATATACATAGGTCTCATCTATAAAATGGGTGTCGTAATATTTTCTACCTGATACGGCTGTTCTCAGGCTAACAGAAATTATATATATATATATATATATATAAAGTTCTCGGCAGGGTGCCTGGCGCACGTGTGCAAGCTAAGTCATGTCACTCGTGTCTCACTCTCTGCGACCCCATGGATTGTAGCCCGCCAGGCTCTTCTCTCCATGGATTCTCCAGGCAAGAATATTGCACTGGGTTTCCATGCCGTCCTCCAGGGGATCTTCCTGAACCAGGGATCGAACCCACATCTCTTACATTTCCTGCATTAGCAGGTGGGTTCTTTACCACTAGTACCACCTGGGAAGCCCATCTGGTGCATAGTAAGTGTTCAATATGTGGGAATCATAATAATTATCATTGTTCATGTAATATTTATATTATTAAAACAAGTACATAACTCCTGTTTCTCCTTAAAGCAAATTCCATCCTCTCCCTCCTCAGCTTCTTCTTGTGTCTCTGTCCCTCCCTGCCAGGAAAGGCCAAGCTCTGATGGCTGGAAGGTAGAGAGACAGAGGCAAGCCTGCACAGGTGGCCCAGATTGGCTAAGGAACCAGGAACCCNAAGCGACTCAGCAGCAGCAACCTATGTGTCCTTGGCAGGGCTGTAAGGACTCTGAGGTCACAAGTCTTATTTCACTACCTCTCTGGTTGAAGCAGATTCTAAGGTGCTGGATGAAAGAATGGGGTGGGGGAGGAGAGGCGGGGAGGAGAGCGCGTGCGCTAATGGCAGAGCGGGGACCTTAAGGGTAAGGAGCTGTTCCTGGGCTCCAGACTTTCAAAGCTTCTCTGAAGAGGGAGGTAAAATTTAAATCAGATTTTCAAGTCTGGGAAGAATAAAATTGTCTAAAAATGAGGGAAAAGACACTCAGGTTTAAGAAATGATATGAGGAGAAGAATGGAGGCAGGAAAGTCAGGGCTCATCTGAGGAATAATTCCTAAGTTTGCTGCTCCTATTAAACCCAAGAGAGAGACATTAAGAAATGTTAAGAGGGCGATTAAGAGGCAGAAACCCTCAGTAGCGGAAATGCCAGTGACTGAGCTGGATAAAAAGCCTGGTGGCTATCCCTCTTTCATTCATTAACCCAACATGTTTAATTGTACATATTGAGCCCTAATTATATGCATGTTGTAGTCCATGTTCTGAGGGCTCAGCGGTGATCGATTCAGATTTGTGAGTTTCCTGCCTGCATAGGACTCATGCTCCACTGGAGTAAATAAACCAACAAAACCAGACACATATATCATGTGCTAATTTACTGTGAAAGAGATAGTGTGCAGTGACAGAAAGAGACCAGTTTGATACAGTGGTCAGGCAATGACCCTTTAGCAGTGATTAACCTGGCCCCCACAGCTGTTGTAAATTATGATTTTGGGTGGATAAAGCATTTCTTTTAATAACTTCAAAAAAAAAACCCAAGTCATTGTTTTTGGTTGCTTTTCCCAGCTCTCTGCTATTCCAATAACAGAGCCAAAAATTATCTCTTCTGAGAGCTTGAAGAAAAAAATGTCCAAACAATTGGCCCGTTCATTCTGTGGATCAACAGAATTCCTGTAATGAAGAGGAATCCAGAAAATGGAATCTTGTTTAACCTTGTTTAATCCAGTTCTTCAGTCTTCTGTCATGTATCTTATGGCTCTTTTGCCCGCCCAAATTGCTAATGTGGGAAGAAAGACACCTTCATTATTGAGAACTCAGACATGATGGATGATGATGTAATGATTGATTTGCCGTTGCTGGAAAACTGAGCTGTACATGTTAAAACCTCATTGGAGAGAAGCAAGATTAAACAAGAATGTGGCTATTAATGTGGTTCAGAGAAACATGAAATAATGTGCCTTTAGAGGCTTTTAATGCATACACAAACGTATAGTTTTATAAACATACTCATAAATACTTAGTTATCAGTCATTCTATCACTCATGTATGCTGCAAATACTACTGAGCACCTACTAAGTTGAAAAACAATTTATATGATGTTGGAATATAAAAAGAAAAACAAGACAGTAAGAACTTGGTTTCAAAGAATACATGGCTTATAATTGAGGTATGGCATAGACCCAGCAGTCCCCAACCTTTTTGGTACCAGGGTCCGGCTTCATGGAAGACAATTTTTCCATGGACGAGTGGTCAGTGTGTGTATATGTGGGGGGCAAGTGTGTTGGGCAAGTGTGTTGGCTCAAGTGTATTGCATTGATTGTATACTTTATTTTTATTATTGTTACATCAGTTCCACCTCAGATCATCAGGCATTACATCTTGGAGGCTGGGGACCCCTGACATAGACAACAGTGTATAATATAATCCAAAACTAAAGAAATGCTGGATGGAAGACAGGTATCTATAGTTTCTGCCTGTCTAGCATATATTCTCTTTATTTTAGTAATAGCAAGTTGATTTTTCTTCAGGGAGCAAGAGCCCCCACATCCTCCATCCATGTGGACTGGATCAGTTTGGCTCTCACTTACCCTTATGCCGCTTATTATTGCTGTCTCTCATTCTGATAGCAGTAGGCCCGTGACCAGGCTGAGCCAGTTAGCATATTCCATCTTTTGGCTGAAGGGTGGCTTGGTCCAAAAGTCCAGAAAGACAATGGACTCAAGTTGGTCAAATGCTAGTCACTTCCATCAAAGGCAAGGCCAAGCTTAGAATAAATCCAGCCTAGAATAAGAAGAGTTCAGTTCAGTCGCTCAGTCGTGTCTGACTAATTTGCGACCCCATGAACTGCAGCAAGCCAGGCCTCCCTGTCCATCACCAACTCCCAGAGTCCACCCAAACACATGTCCGCTGAGTCAGTGAGCGACTTTCACTTTCTTTTCTTTGCTTGCATGGGAAATGAACACAAATGTATGGTAATTTGAACATTCTTTGGCATTGCCCTTCTTTGGGACTGGAATGAAAACTCTTTTCAGTCCTCTGGCCACTGCTGAGTTTTCCAAATTTGCTGACATATTGAGTGCAGCCTTTTAGGATTTTAAATAGCTCACCTGGAATTCCATCATCTCCATTAGCTTTTTGATAGTAATGCTTCCCAAGGCTCACTTGACCTCATATTCCAGGATGTCAAGCTCTAGGTGAGTGACCACACCATCGTGGTTATTGTGGTTATTACAACCCTTTTTGTATAATTCTTCTGTGTGTTCTAACACCTCCTCTTAATATTTTCTGCTTCTGTTAGGTCTTATCATTTCTATCCTTTATTTGGCCCATCTTTGCATGAAATGTTTCCTGGATATCTCTGATTTTTTTAAGAGTCCTCTACTCTTTCCCATTCTGTTGTTTTCATCTACTTCTTTGCATCGTTCATTTAAGAAGGTCTTCTTATCTTTCCTTGCTATTCTCTGAAACTTTTCATTCAGTTGGGTATATCTTTCCCTTTCTCTCTTTTTTTCCCTTCTCTTCTTTTCTCACATATTTGTACAGCCTCCTCAGACGACACTCTGCCTTCCTGCATTTCTTTTTCTTGCAGATGGTTTTGGTCACCACCTCCTATACAATGTTACGAACCTCAGTCCATTGTTCTTCAGGTACTTTTCTACCAGATCTAATCCTTTGAACCTGTTCATCACCTCCACTGTATAATCATAAGGAATTTGATTTAGATCATACCTGAACAGCCTAGTGGTTTTCCCAAGTTTCTTCAATTTAAGTCTGAACTTTGCAATTAGGAGCTAATGATTTGAGTCATAGCTCCAGGTCCTGTTTTTGCTGACTGTATAGATCTTCATCTTTGGCTGCAAAGAATATAATCAATCTGATTTTGGTATTGATCATTTGGAATGGCAACCCCCTCCAGTACCTTTGCCCGGAAAATCCCATGCACGGAGGAGCCTGGTAGGCTACAGTCCATGGGGTCACAAAGAGTCAGACACAACTAAGCGATTTCACTTTTTCACTATGTGTAGAGTCATCTCTTGGAGAAGGAAATGGGAACCCACTCCAGTGTTCTCGGCTGGAGAATCCCAGGGACGGGGGAGCCTCTTGGGCTGCTGTCTATGGGGTCACACAGAGTCGGACACAACTGAAGTGATTTAGCAGCAGCAGAGTCATCTTTTGAATTATTGGAAGAGCGATTTGCTATGACCAGTGTGTTCTCTTGACAAAACTCTGTTAACTTTTGCTCTGGTTCATTTTGTACTCCCAGGCCAAATTTGTCTGTGACTCCAGGTATCACTTGACTTTGTACCTTCGCATTCCAATCCCTACCAGTAACAGATGAGAGTTTCGTATGCCAGGCATCCTACCCACTACTAGGTATTGTCAATCTTTTTTTTTTTAAGTCATTTAAAAAATTAGGTGTACAGTGATACCTTATTATAACTTAATTTTCATTTTCATAATGGATTATAGTGTTGAGCAACTTTTCACATGTTTACTTGTCATCTATATATCCTCTTTGCTGAAATGTGTATTCATTTGTTTTGCTCATTTCTGCTTGTTTCCTTGTTGAGTTTTGAGAATTCTTTAAAAATCCTAGATACAGTGTTTTGATGCGTATGTAATTTGCAAATATTTTCTCAGAATCTTTAGGTTGACTTTTCATTCTCTTAACAGTATCTTTTTTGTCTTGATGACAAGTTTTTTATTTTGATAAAGTCTTAGTAACCATTTTTTCCTTTTTATGGACTGTGTTTTGGTGTCTTATTGAAGAACTCTTTGTCTAACTCAAGATGGAAAAGATTCTGACCTCTAAATTTTTTATTATTTTATGTTTTACCTATAGATTTATAACTCATTTTATTATTTTATTTTTTAATTCAAGTTTAGTTGATTTACAGTGCTGTTAATCACTTCTATAATCAGCAAAGTGATTCAGTTATACATGGATACACTTTTTTTTCTTTTTTTATATGGTTTTCCATTACAGTTTTTCATAGAATATTAAATATAGTTCTCTGTGCTAGGCAGTAGGACCTTGTTGTTTATCTATCCTATATTAAAAGCATACATCTACTAACCCCAATCTTCCACTCCAGCCCTCCCCTGATTTCCTCCCTCTCCCACGACAACCACCATTCTGTATTTATAAACCATTTTGAGTTAAGTTTTGGTTAAAGTGTCAGGTTTAGACTGAGGATTTTTTTTTAATGCATATGGTTGTCCAATAGTTTCATTTCATTTGTTGAAAAAATTGTCTTTACTACTGACATTATAGTCTTTGCAGTTCTGTGAAAATCAGTTTGCCATGCTGATGTAAGTCTATTTCTGGGATCTCTGTTCTATATATTTTACTCTTCTATGTATATATACCTCTACTGATATCATATTGCCTTGATTAGTGTAGTTTTATAGTACATCTAACAATCAAGCAATGTATGAACTTCCAACTTTATTCTTTTTCATAGTTACTTGCTTATTCTATTTCATTTTTCCCCCGTAAATTTAGAGCCACCTTGTCTGTATTTACAAAAAGTCCTGCTTGGATTTTGATTGGAGATGCATTAAATTAGTAGTTTGGGATTAAAATATACCCACTACTATGTATAAAACAGCTAACCAACAAGGACCTATTGTATAGCACAGGGAGCTATACTCAGTGTCTTGTGGTAACCTATAATGGAAGAGAATGTAAAAATAAGAATACATATATGTATAACAGAATCACTTTGCTGTACACTTGAAACTATCACAGTATTATAAATCACTATAATTCAATAAAATGTTTTTTAAAATAAAAAATGTTAAAGAAATGCATTAAATTTATAGATTTGTTGAAAATTTACATCTTAACTGTAATGACTCTTCCAATCCATGAACATGATATGTCTCTCATTTATTCAGCTCTACTTTGATATCTTCCATCGTTGATTAGTTTTCAGCATACTAATCTTGCACATTTTGTTAGATTTACATCAAGGTATTTCATTTTCTTAGATATATTGTAAATAAGTTTTTGAATATCAGTTTTCAGTTATTCACTGCTTATGTGAAAACATAAAAGTTAATTTCATAGGTTGACCTTGTATCCTAGAACCTTTATAAATTGATTTATTAGCACCAGAAATTTTTTTGTAGATTCCTTGGGCTTCCCAGGTGGTGCTAGTGGTAAAGAACCCATTTGCCAATTCAGGAGACATAAAAGACTCAGGTTCGATCCCTGGGTTGGGAAGATCCCCTGGAGGAGGGCGTGGAAACCCACCCCAATACTCTTGCCCGGAGAATCCTGTGGATAGAAGACCCTGGCAGGCTCAGTCTTTAGGTTCTCAAAGAGCCAGATACGATTGAAGCAAATTAGCATGCACAAGGGACCCCTATACAGACAAACATGTCATCATCAAAAATCAAAATAGGGGAAGTTTTATTTCTTGCTTTCTCCTTTTTTGCACTGTCTAAGATGTCTAGGATAATGGTGAATAAGAGTGATGAGAGTGGATATCCTTGCCTTGTGTGCCTTGAGGGCAAAGAGTTTAGTCTCTTACAATTTACTCATACAAAGTATGACTTTAGTTGTTGATATTTTGGTAGATGCTCTTTATCAGACTAAGGAGTTTCCCTTTTCCCCTAGTTTTGTATGAGTTTTTTTTTTTTTTTATCATGAATGGCTGTTGAATTTTGTCAAATCCTATTTCTGCTTTAATTAATATCATCATGTAGTCTTCTTTAGTCTGTTAATAAGATGAAATACAATGACTGATTTTTCAAATATTGAATCAGTCTTGTATTCCTGGGATAAATTATACTTGAAAATGGTATATTATTCTTATTATACATTGCTGGACTCAATTTGCCAATAGTTTGAGTAAAGTCCCATTTTTTAGTTTAAGCCAATTTGAGTTGGGTTTCTGTAACTTATGAGTCCTAACTAGTATTTATAGGTTCAAACGAGTACTGTGACAATTCCTAAGAAAGTACAATAATTTCTGAATAGGAAAGCTTACACAAAAGAGAAAAGTTCTCTCCTATTTCACAAGCAGTAAAGATAGAAATTACACAGTAAAATTAAATCCCTGTGTAAGTTTCTATGGTTGTTTTAGTAAATATTCCTAGACTTACATCACAGTAGTAAATTGTTTCTAAAGTTTAGAAATAGCTTTATTTTTGAGATTGTACATGTAGTATATACAAGTTATAAGAAATTTAAACAACAAAATGTAAAAAAATAGTATATATAAATTACCTGCAATATTATTAGTTTATTATATTATCACATAACTACATTAGTAAAATTTTATATGTACTGTCTATAATGGTATTTATCAAATATTGCTGCAAATTAGAATCACCTAGGAAGTTCTGAAAATATTGACGTCTGTGATCTACCTGTAAAGATCAGGGCTGTTATCTCTGACTCAAGATTTTTGAAAACTCTTTCGACTCTAATATGCAGCCAAGTTTGGCAAACACTGCTCTAGAACTTACTTCTTATGTGTACCCAGTAACATATGCATGTACTTGTTACTGTCTAAAAATTGAATCAGAATTCTTTAATGTTTGCAGCTTATTTTTTAACAATTAAACATTATTTTCAGATAATTGTATACTGATACATAGTTATAACAAATAACAGAATTCCTCAAAGTATAAAACATAGTTTTACAGTATGACCCAACAATTCCATTCATTAATATATACCCAAGGGAATGAAAACATATGTCCACACAAAAATCTGTGTACAAATGCTCATGATAGCATTATTCATAATAGCTGAAAAGTAGAAATGACCCAAATAGTGATCAACTGATGACTGGATAATCAACCAATGAATGGATACAGTATGGTATATCAAGAGAATGAAATAATATTCAGCCATAAAGAGAAATGAAGTACTGATATATGCTACAAGGCAGATGACCCTTAAAAACTTTATGCGAAGTGAAAAAGGCCACACACAAAAGGTCACATAGTGTATGGTTCCATTTATATAAAATAACCACAGCAGACAAATTTGTAAGACAGAAAGCCTGTTGGGGCTTGCAAGAAGCTAGAGAAGATAAGGTGATGGGGGATAGGGAGTAAGCACTTAATAGGTATAGGGTTTCTTCTGAGGTTGATGAAAATCTTCTGGAATTAGATAGGAGTGATGGTTGAACAATCTTGTGAGTATACTAAAAGCCACTGAAGGTGACTTGCACATTTTTGAATTTAAAAATTTATGGTATGTGAATTATATCTCAATAAAGTTATGTTAAAAAGTAAAACAGAAAAATAATAATGTGAGGTCTCAGATACCCTTTACCCAGTTTCTCCCAATGGTAACATCTACTAAAACTGTAATAATATAATATTAGAACCAGGATACTGATGGTGATACAGTCAAGATACAGAAAAATTCCATTTGCTATCTGTATACTCTCTTGGGTGAAATGTCTCTTCATTGCTTTTGTTCATTTTCTAATTGGTTTATTTGGTTTTACTCTGGAGTTTTGAGACACTTTTAAATATTTTAGATACTAGAGCTCTGTTGGATATATGGTGTGTAAATATTTTCTCTCACTCTGTACCTTCTCAGTCTCGTCTTATGAGTTTTCAGAGAGAAAAAGTTTTAAATTTTTGATGAGGTCAAATTTAATCAATGTCTTTTTTTTTTTTTGGATTTGGCTGTTGTTGTTTCTAATAACTCTTTCCTTAGCCCTGAACTCTGAAGGTTTTCTTATTTTTCCTCTAAAACTTTATACTTTTATACTTCACACTTAAATCTATGATCCATTTTAATTAATTTTTTTGCAAATTGTAAAGTTTAAGCATAGGTTTATTCTTTTTATAGATATATATAATTTTTTAATAGAGGTATAGTTGATTCACAATCAATGTTGTGAAATCAACTGCTGTATAGCAAAGTGATTCAGTTATACAATAACTACATTCTTTTTCAATATTATTTTCCATTATGTTTATCACAGGATATTGAATATAGTTCCTGTGCTATACAGTAGGATGTTGCTGTTTACCCATTCTATATATGTTAGTTTTTATCCACTAACCCCAAACTCCCATTCCACCCCTCCCGACTCCCCCTTGGTAAACACAAGTCCATTCTCTGTGTCTGTAAGTCTGTTTCTTTGTTACTAGATAAATTCATTTGTGTCCTACTTCAGTTATATATATATATAATTAAATTAAACTTATTGACTTTAAATTTAATATTATATTTATATATGTATATATATGATTAAACTGTGGACACACAACTGCTCCAGCCTTTTATTGAAAAGACTGTCCTTCCTCCATTGCATCACTTCTACACATTTGTTAAATATATCCTGGTCTAATCCAGTAGAACTTTCTGCAATGATGGAAATGTTCTACATCTGTACTCTACAATACAGTATGTTCTATGCATGTCTGCTAAGTCAATTTGGCTGAAAAAGAATGGTTCAAGTCTAATATTTCATTGTTGATTTTCTGTGTGGATGATCTGTCCATTGGTGATGGGGCAAATTGAAGTTTCCTCCTATTATTGTATTGTGTGTTTCTCCCTTGAAATCTGTTAATATTTCCTCAACATATTTAGGTATGCTGATATTGGATGTGTATATATTTATGATGGTTATCTCTCTTAATAAGTTGACCCCTTTGTAACTTTATAATGCTCCTCTTTGTCTCTAATTACCATTTTTTTTGGCTTAAAGTCTATGTTGTCTCAGTATAGCTACCTCTGCTTTCTTTTGATTTCCACTTGCATAAAATATCTTTTTCCATCCACTTACTTTGAGCCTATGTGTTTCCTTAAAACTGCAGTGAGTCTTTTGTAAGTAGTACATAGACAGGTGTGCTTTTTAAAAAAAATCTCTTAATCCAGTCTTTAGATTGGAGAATCCAATTCATTTACATTTACAGCAATTACTGATAAGTAAGAGTTTCCCTCATAGCTCAGTTGGTAAAGAATCTGCCTGAAATGCAGGAAACCCAGATTCGATTTCTGGGTCAGGAAGATCCCCTGGAGAAGGAAATGGCAACCCACTCCAGTATTCTTGCCTGGAGAACCCCATGGACAGAGGAGCCTGTCAGGCTACAGTCCATGGGGTCCCAAGAGTTGGACATGACTTAGTGACTAAACCACCAAGGAGTTACTGCTTCCTGGAGAGATCAGCAGGTAAAGAATTAGCCTGCAACACAGGAGACACAGGACATGCAGGATGATCCNTCAGGCTACAGTCCATGGGGTCCCAAGAGTTGGACATGACTTAGTGACTAAACCACCAAGGAGTTACTGCTTCCTGGAGAGATCAGCAGGTAAAGAATTAGCCTGCAACACAGGAGACACAGGACATGCAGGATGATCCCTGGGTTAGGAGGATCCTCTGGAGTAGGGCATGGCAACCCACTCCAGCATTCTTGCCTGGGAAATCCCTTGGACAGAGAAGCCTGGCAGGCTATGGTTCATGGGGTCACAAAGAGTTAGAGACGACCGAAGCAGCTGAGCACAGCACCTAATCCTAATACCTAATCCTAGTATAAAGATTCTCTTCTCTTTACTGTTTGTGAAAGTATTTTAGATTTTTGCTTTGTATAGTTATTGTGAAGCTTCCGTGAAACATCCCATAGCTGTAATAGTCTATTACACATTCAGTTCAGTTCAGTTCAGTCGCTCAGTTGTGTCTGACTCTTTACGACCCCATGGATCGCAGCACGCCAGGCCTCCCTGTCCATCACCAACTCCCGGAGTTCACTCAGACTCANATTCTTTGAAGATTTCATGTTTCCTTGATCCTTCCAAGTTCCTTAATGTTTTTGTTGCTGTCTTTGCATTTCTAGTGGAAATAGCAACCCACTCCAGTACTCTTGCCTGGAAAATCCCAGGGATGGAGAAGTCTGGTAGGCTACAGTCCATGGGGTCGCAGAGTCAGACATGACTGAGCGAATTCACTTTTGCATTTCCAGCAGGAGACACCTTCTCCAGTCTTTATTAATTACCCATTCCAGTGCATCCACACTCATATATATATGTATATATATATATATATGTATATATATATATATTTTTTTTTCCTCCAATGGTATGCTGTAACTTCTCCTCTGGAAACATGAACTCCCATATAGGCTCTGTCATTCATGGGAGATTTTCCAAGTGTTTTCCAGGAGTTCCCAAGCATTGCTGAGAGGGGCTGGGGCGTGTTCACAGGCTACTTCAGTCACAGTCAGGATTGGGGTTGGACTATGTATTACCCAGTGCATGGCACCTTCCAGGTGTCTTGGTGTATAGTGCTGGATCCCACAACCCTTTTGTGGATGAATGCCAAACTTTTGTTGTTCGGGGGAACAAAAATGAAGGATATCTTATGTTGCCACTACAAATGTTTCTGTTTTTAAAAAATAAGTTTCTCATAGAAAAGTACAAATGTGTTAGAAATGTAAAGAAGAAAATAAAAATCAGTGGTAATTTTACCAATCTAAGATAAACATTTAAAAGGTTGCAGTGTATTTTCTCCTAATCATTTTATATATATAAAGTGTCTTAGTAAACATCATTTAAATGGCTGTGCAGTAATCGATAGTAGGTGTTTCAACATACTGTTATATACAACTTCGATTATAAGTATTTTTGCAAAGAATATCTTTGTAAATATTTTTGAGGCATTTATGGTTATCTCTGATTGTGTGTGTGTGTGTGTTTGAGTGTGTGCACTTTGTCACTCAGTCATGTCCAACTCTTTGCAACCCTGTGAACTGTAGCCTGCCAGGTTCCTCTGTCCATGATATTCTTCAGGCAAGAATACTGGAACCAGGTGCCGTTACCGACTCTAGGGGATCTTCCTGACCCAAGGATCTAACCCGAATCTCTTGCGTCTCTTGCATTGGCCAGCGTGTTCTTTACCACTGAGCCACCTGGGAAACCGTCTCTGATTGTCTCTGTTTTAAGTGTTAGTTAGTCGCTCAGTCGTGCCCAACTCTTTGTGACCCGATGGACTGCAGCCCACCAGGCTCCTCTGTCCATGAGATTTTCCAGGCAAGCATACTGGAGTGGGTTGCCATTTCCTTCTTCAGCGGATCTTCCCAGCCCAGGGATCAAACCCAGGTCTCCTGCACTGCAGGCAGATGCTTTACTGACTGAGCTACAAGGGAAGCCCCTGTAGCTCAGTCTGTTTTAAGTGTACTAAGTTTAATTTGGGGTCAAATAATATGAATGTTTTTGAGGCTTTTGATACACACTGACCATTTGTCTTTCAGAACATCTACAATTTGTCTTCCACTGATATATAGGAGTACCCTTTTTACTGCATGTTACCAAAATTTAGTATTGTTAAGGAATACCTTATTTAAGAGCTCCCCTGGTGGCTCAGCAGTAAAGAATCTGCCAGCAATGCAGGAAATGCAGATTCGATCCCTGGGTCAGAAAGGTCTGCTGGAGGAGGGCACGGCACCCCACTCCAGTATTCTTGCCTGGAGAATCCCATGAACAGAAGAGCCTGGCAGGCTACAGTCCATGGGGTCGCAAGGAGTCCTATCCGACTAAATAGACTGAACACGTACACGCACCCCTTTTTTAGACAAATGTTTGCTTATTTATTTGGCTGCACCAGGCCTTAGTTGCAGCAAGTGGGATCTTGTTGCAGTCTGAGGGATCTAGTTCCCTGATCAGAATTGAACCCAGGTCCCTTGCATTGGGAACCAAGAGTCTTACACTACTGGACCACTAGGGAAGTCCCAGGAACACTTTATATGTAAATTTTCTTCCTTGTTTGCTTTTTTAAGAAGTTGGGTTGCCAAGACATTTCATAGGTCTGAAAAATCAGCCATTTCAGAAAAAAAATAGGGATTCTTCTTCACTAATAGAAAAATATTAAACAGAAAAAACTAAACCCATGGCTTTCACATTATCTCATATTTTTTTCCAAAATTGTCAAAAAGATTATTACAGCTGTATGAAAAATATTTTATCGTTTAACACATTCAATGTCAAAGCATTATTGTGAATAGCAGCATAATATTCCACTAAACAGGGAGTAATTATTTAATTGACCCCCCTCCACAGTTGAACATTAATTTTTTTCTACTCTTTACCTGGAAATACTGTGCTGAGGCTTCTTGTTCATGAATTGTTATCACCATCTCTGATTACTCTGGATCTATGATGTTTGTGAGTCATGTTATTATGATTTTTAGCTCTGACTCCTTCAGCATTTAGGTCTGGTAACTAGGTTTCAGGACTTATATCTGAGCCTAAGTTACTCCAGTGACCGAACTGCTTTAATTCCCAGCTCCTTGTTAGCCTCACATCAAAGTACCTAACCTCTCAATCCTTTACTTTTCATCTATAATTATTCCCATAGTTCCCTTAAAACAGGGATAATAATCTTTCCAATCTGAAAAGACTGTTGTCAAGAAGTTTCTTTTCTGACTGTCCTTCTTTGTTCTTCGAATGTGATGGAAATCAAAAGGGAGCCCTGCCTCCTCCATCACCAGGCTGGTCAAGTCCAGTACTTTGGTCCAGGCAGTTATGGGACCCTGGAGAGGGATATATCAAAATATATCCAGGGGAATCAATATGGACACTGGGGAAGATCCTTTTTTGAGAACAGGAGTTACAGGAGCCAGTCAAGGAAATCAAAGTAAGGGAACGCAGAACCATGAGATCTTAAGCAGGTGCATGGAGGCATCACTGGAGCCCATGCATCCAATCTAACCCAAAGTCTTGAGTTTGCAAGCAGCATCAAATCAATAACTTCCTTTCTTGGCTCCAGTTGACTTGTTTTAGGCTTCCTACTCATTAAAAAGAAAAGAGCCTCATCAGTCATGCTTGCTGTTAGTATTGAATCTGACTTCTGAAATAGTATATTAAACTAGCCCCACTACTTGTTTATTCTGTTTAGGCAGCTGGATATAGAGTTTTATGTAATAATGGATATCATTATTATTAGAGGACTTTGTTTTTCTTTGTCAATTTTTCCAGAATAAGCAGTTATGCTGTCTAAATTTCTTTTCTCCTAAAATAAAACATTGCCTCAAAATGCAAAGTCAGAATGACTAGAATAGGTTTTCTGTACAGTTTTGCAAACATTCATTTGTGAGGTGAGAAATATGGTCACAACCATGATTTGTCTACAAATGAAAACCATTTAAGAGTTCTGTTTAGAGTTGCTGTAACAAAGCACCACAAACAGGGTTGCTTAAAACAACACAAATGTATTGTCTCAAAGTTCAGGAGGCTTGGATTCCAAAATCAAAGTTTCGGCAGGGCCATGCTCCCTCTGAAACATGGAGGGAAAATCTTTCTTAGCTCTTCCTAGTTTCCGGTATTTGCCATCAATCCTTGGTGTTCCTCAGCTTGTAGATGCATCCCTCCAGTCACATGGCCATCTTCTTCCCATGTGTTTCCACATCATTTTCCCTCTGTGACTGTCTGTTGCTGTTGCTCAGTCATGTGCGACTCTTTGTGACCCCATGGACTGTAGCCCGCCAGGCTCCTCTGTCCATGGAATTTACCAGGCAAGAATACTGGATTGGGTAGTCATTCCCTTCTCCAGGGGATCTTCCCAGCTCAGGGGTCGAACCCCCATCTCCTATGTCTCCTGCATTGGCAGGCAGATTCTTGACCAGCGTGCCACCTGGGAAGCTTACTCCCCTCAAGGACTAGGGCCTATTTCCACCTTCCCCTGCATCTGGGCTTTTAGACTTGCTTTAACCAACAAAATGCTCTGGAAGGGACTTCCCTGGTGGTCCAGTGGCTAAGACTCCGTGCTCCCAAAGCGGGGAGCCTAGGTTCAATCCCTGGTCAGGGAATTAGATTCCATACATACTGCAAGTAAGACCCCGCACAGCCAAATAAATAAATATTTTTTAAAAATCCTGTTGAAGTGATGTAATGCCACTGCTAAGTCTAGATCTCAAGATGCCTTGCAGCTTCCACCTTCTGTCCTACTGGCCCGAGAGTTCTGTGTGAATAAGTCTGAGAGAGGTTACTGGAGAAGTCATTGGCTGAGATCTGAGGGGCCTCAGCCAACAGCCAACATCAGCTGGCAGGCATGTGATTGAGGCTATCTTGTCCTGTGCAGACCTAGTTGAGCCTCTGGAAGCTGGTGCCATAGCTGCATATGTGACCTCAGACAGAACTAGCAGAGCTGCCTAGCTGAGCTCAGCCCAAATTACTGGCCTACAGAATCAAGAGCAAACAGAATGGCTATTGTTTCCAGTGACTAAATTTTGGACTGATTTTTTTACACAAGAAAGACATGATTGCTACTGCAGTTTGGGTGTCAGAGGCTCGAGTCTTCTGTTGTTTACTATCTCAATCACCTCAGGTAAATTACTTAATGCTAAGAGCTCCTGCTTCTTTCTTTATTAAAAAAATATAAAATGTGGATATTTCACTAATCTTTTGCCATAACTCCCAGGTTTCAAGTTTTTAGTTCCAATTGAATAAAAACCCAAATTAAAGAGGTAAAAAGAATAAAATGAATTTAGCAGCTTAAGATACTGAAAAGTCCAGCATCTGACCTGGGTTTAAGGAAGATTAACCCAAAAACACAAGTGATGATATCAGAGGATTGTTGGCCCCTAGCACTCCCACACACCACCCCATTTTCCTCTGTGTGTCAGCTTTACCCCAAGCAGGTTCTTCTCNTGGCCCGAGAGTTCTGTGTGAATAAGTCTGAGAGAGGTTACTGGAGAAGTCATTGGCTGAGATCTGAGGGGCCTCAGCCAACAGCCAACATCAGCTGGCAGGCATGTGATTGAGGCTATCTTGTCCTGTGCAGACCTAGTTGAGCCTCTGGAAGCTGGTGCCATAGCTGCATATGTGACCTCAGACAGAACTAGCAGAGCTGCCTAGCTGAGCTCAGCCCAAATTACTGGCCTACAGAATCAAGAGCAAACAGAATGGCTATTGTTTCCAGTGACTAAATTTTGGACTGATTTTTTTACACAAGAAAGACATGATTGCTACTGCAGTTTGGGTGTCAGAGGCTCGAGTCTTCTGTTGTTTACTATCTCAATCACCTCAGGTAAATTACTTAATGCTAAGAGCTCCTGCTTCTTTCTTTATAAAAAAAAAATACAAAATGTGGGATATTTCACTAATCTTTTGCCATAACTCCCAGGTTTCAAGTTTTTAGTTCCAATTGAATAAAAACCCAAATTAAAGAGGTAAAAAGAATAAAATGAATTTAGCAGCTTAAGATACTGAAAAGTCCAGCATCTGACCTGGGTTTAAGGAAGATTAACCCAAAAACACAAGTGATGATATCAGAGGATTGTTGGCCCCTAGCACTCCCACACACCACCCCATTTTCCTCTGTGTGTCAGCTTTACCCCAAGCAGGTTCTTCTCAAGCCTCCTTGCTTCTCGAGGCTGAAGTTCATCCAGGTTGGATAAACCCAGGAAGAAATTTGACTTTCATTGGACCAGGTAGAAACACGTAGCCATATCTAAGTCAGTCAGGCCAGAAGGTTGAGATGGTCCAAACAGTCAAGCTGGGACAAGTGAAGTGAGCCAATAAGGCAGAGAAGCAGAGGGTAGAGATGGAGGGGAAGAAGGGGTCAGGCTTCCCAAGACCATATGGGAGATTAGCACAAAGGAAGCTGGAATGCATTTCTTAGAAGATAAGAAATGGGAGCTGAGCAGGTAAAAAAGTAACAGATGTTCACTCCTTATTTCTAAAGCTTATTAAGAAGATAACAGTAATAGTTTATGTTTATTAATTGCTTATTGGGAACCTGGCACTGCTCAAATTACTTTGTTCTGTTTAACTCCTTCTAATCTTCTCGATTTAAGTGTAGGTGTAGTTATTATTCTCTGTTGACACATGAGGAAACTGAGGCACTCAAGTGATGAAAAGTTAAGTGGTTATGTTGCCCAGAGTCAAGCAGATGGAAGTATTAGAACCCAAACAGACTGGCTTGGGAGCCGTTGCCTTTAACTATCAGTCTGTACTCAAAACAGGGGCTTTCCAAGTGCTCCGGTGGTAAAGAATCCAGCTGCCAAGGCAGAAGACACAAGAGATGAGGATTCGATCTCTTGGTCAGGAGGATCCCTTGGAGGAGGAAATGGCAACCCACTCCAGTATGCTTGCCTGGAAAACGCCATGGACAGAGGAGCTTGGAAGGTTACAGTCTGTGGGGTCGCAAAGAGTTGGACACAACTTAGTGACTGAAGATGCAATACTGAAAAGAGATCAATAGCACTATGATAGGAAGAATTCTAAGATGATCCTCAAGATTCTTACCCCTGGTATATAATCCTCTTCTNGTTACAGTCTGTGGGGTCGCAAAGAGTTGGACACAACTTAGTGACTGAAGATGCAATACTGAAAAGAGATCAATAGCACTATGATAGGAAGAATTCTAAGATGATCCTCAAGATTCTTACCCCTGGTATATAATCCTCTTCTTATGTGGGTGAGACCTGTGAATATGAAAGGATAGTCACTCCTTAATTAGGTTACATCATGTGGCAAAAGTGTTGGAATTGTCGTTCCCAAAATTCCTTCACAGCAAACTGGAGGGAGATTCTCTTGTTGGTTTTATTTATTTTTTAAAATTAATTTTTACTGGAATACAGTTACTTTGCAATGTTGTATTAGTTTCTATCATACAGCAAAATGCATCAGCTATACATATACATATATCTCCTCTTTTTTGGATTTCCTTTCCATTTAAGTTAACACAGAGCATACAGTAGGATTCCTTGAGCTATACAGTAGGTTATCAGTTATTTATTTTATACATAGTATCAATAGTGTGGCTTCCCTGGTTGATCAGTGGTAAATAATCTGCCTGCCAATACAAAAGACTCAGGTTCAGTCCCTGGGTTGGAAAGATCCCCTGGAGAAGGAAATGACAACCCTCTCCTGTATTCTTACCTGGGAAATCCCACGGACAGAGGAGTCTGGCCAGCAACAGTTCATGAGGTTTCAAGAGTTGGACTTAGTGACTAAACAACAACAAAATCAACAATGTATACATATCAATTGTGGTCTCCCAATTGACTGAACCACCCGCTTAACCACCCGCAAACTCTTGGTGTCCATACATTTGTTCTCTATATTTGTGTCTCTATTTCTGCTTTATAATAAGATCGTCTATACCATTTTTCTAAATTGCACATATATGTATTAGAATACAATATTTGTTTTCCTCTTTCTGACTTACTTCACTTTGTGTAACAGATTCTAGGTCCATCCACGTCTCTACAGATGATCCAATTTCATTCCTTTTTATGTCTCAGTAACATTCCATTGTATATATGTACGATAACTTCTTTATCTATTCCTCTCTTGATGGACATTTAGGTTGCTTCCCTGTCCTGGCTATTGGGAATAGTGCTAGAGTGAACATTGTGTTCATGTGTCTTTTGGAATTACTGTTTTCTCTGGGTATATGCCCTGTGGTGGGACTGCTGGGTCACATGTAGTTCTTTAATGCTTTGGCCACCAGATGGGAAGAGATGACTCACTGGAAAAGACCCTCATGCTCAGAAAGGATGAAGCCAAAAGGAGAAAGGGGCAGCAGAGGATGAGATGGTTAGATGGCATCACCTACTCAATGGACATGAATCTGAGCAAACTGGGAAACAGTGAAGGACCGAGAAGCCTGATGTGCTGTAGTCCATGGGGTTGCAAAGAGTTTGACACGATTGAACAACAGCAACAAATACTAAATCTATTTTCAATTTTTTTTAAGGAACCTCCATATGGTTCTCAGTAGTGCCTGTATCAATTTACATTTTCACCAACAGTACAAGAGGGTTCCTTTTTCTCCACACCCTTTCCAGCATTTATTGTTTGTAGATTTTTTAAACAGTTCTGACAGCTGTGAGGTGATACCTCATTGTAGTTTTGATTTCCATTTCTAATGCAAATTGATTAGTTGAGCATCTTTTGGTGTATTTAGTTGATCATCTTTTCATGTGTTTGTTGGTCATCTGAACATCTTCGAAGAAATGTCTATTTAGGTCTTTCACCCATTTTTTGATTGGGTTGTTTGCTTTTTTGATATTGAGCTGCAGGAGCTGTTTATACATTTTGGAGATTAATCCTCTATCAGTTGCTTCATTTGCAAATATTTTCTCCCATTATGAGGGCTGTCTTCTCATTTTGTTTATGGTTTCCTTTACTGTACAAAAGCTTTAAAGTTTAATTAGGCCCCATTTGATTATTTTTGTTTTTTTAATTTCTCTAGGAGGTGGGTCAAAAAAGATTTTGTTGCGATTTATGTCAAAGAGTATCCTGCCTATGTTTTCCTGTAGGAGGTTTATATATAGTGTTTTACGTTCAGGTATTTGATCCATTTTGAGTTTATTTTTGGGTTTGGTGTTAGGGAATGTTCTAATTTCATTCTTTCACATGCAGCTGTCTAGTTTTCCCAGCACCACTTATTAAAGACGCTATCTTTTCTTTATTGTCCTGTTGGTTTTAAACAGGTAAGATATTACACTGTTAGGGGGCCATGTGGCTGGGACCGGAATGCAGCTTCTAGCTGAGACATACTTCTAGCCAACAGCCAGCAAGATAATAGGGACCTCTAAACAACTTAAGTCATAAAATGAAAGCAAGAAACTGAAATCTGTCAATCATGTGAATGAGTTTCGAAGAGGATTCTGAACTCCAGAAGAGAACCCCTGGCCAACATCTTGATTTTAGCCTAGTGAGACCTGGAAAAGAGGCACCCAGTTACGCTGTGGCCCAGCTTCTGATCTTCAGAGCTGTGAGATATTAAACAGATGCTAGATTGTTTTAAGCCACTAAGTTTGGGAATAATTTCTTACCCAAACCAGCACCTTCTCTCTGCAGCCTTATTTTCACATGGGGTAGATAAGCACTCCCAGGGCTGTTCACACCTTTGTTGGTGCTCACAGGATCCTTCACACCAACCATCCTGGAGTGCTCACTGCATGATGCAGCCCCTACCATCACTTGGGGGGAGGGGGTCGTAATCAGCAGGTGAGAGTATTGTCAGGTCCACTGCCTGTCATTTTGTGCCGCTAACACTTAATAGAGTATCTGGTGTGTAGTTGGTTGTAGAATGAATGAAAAGGCTTCTCATGTGGTATGCCTGTAACATTCTATTTTATTATGGAGACTGATGGGGCCTGGGTTGTGGGCTCGTGCTTCCAAGAGCACTTTTCGNGGTCGGGAGCAATCTGCGTTCGGGTCTTGGGGGTCAGGGACGACCTCAGCTCGGGGCTGGGGCGCGGGGCTGCGCTTCGGTGCCGGCGCGAGGGAACCTTCCTGGCTCGGGGACCTGGGCGCGGTGGGAGAGCAGGGAGCCGGAGGTTTAGGGAGATCCGTGACTCCCCCATCCCGGGCCCGCGCCCCTCTTTGCTTGGCTGGGCTGCTCGGGTAGGGGAGTAGGGGCGGGGGGCGGGTCGGCGGCTGGGTTGCTGTTCGCTCCCGGGCGGATTTTTTTCTGTCTCGAGCCCTGCCTCGCGCCCTGCCTACCTGCGTCTTTGCCTTTTTGCAGGCTGTTAGCAGCTGGCGGACCCACACCCGCACCTTTCTGGTCGGGTTAAGACAGGAACACTGTTGACCACTGACGAAGATAATAAATCACCACACGCAGGGTGTTCAGCTCGGCGATCCTCCACTTCCAGCCCTCCATCGGCCGACCCGCCTTCTTCTTTCTGCTAGGGGAGGGCAGAGGCCAGCTGTCTCCCTCTTCCTTCTTGCAGCCCCCTTTACACCAGGCTGCAGCCTCGAGCTCCCTTGAATCTGTCCGACCCCCTCTCCCCGGTGGAGGCCACGTCCCCTCTCCTAGTCGGGGAAAGGGTGGAAAGAAGGGGACCATTCATTTTGAATCCTTTGCTCTCCTAAGGACAAGGTAGCCCCCGTTTTTCTGCCTTTTCATCCACCAGCTCCTGGATATTCAGAGGTGGGGGTTATCCAGAAAAAAGGAACGTGCCCTCCCATGTTTATGCTCCCGCTGGTCACAGCTGCCTGTCCCCTGGTGGCCCGAGCGCAGATTTTGGTGCAACGGGTCCCTCAGCTGCGTCGTGCGCCCTGGAGCAGGGTGCGGGCGCTCTTGATTGCTCTCGGGGGTCCCCTTTGCAGGCAAGTGGGTGCCTCGAGGGGCAGAGAGGCAAAGCATGGTCTTTTCTTCGGCACCCCGCTTTTCCCTTTGCGGATCCTCCTGTCTCTGGAACCGCACAGAACTCCTGCCACAGTTCTGAATCCCGGCTCGGATGCGGAGCCAGGACGTGTGTCCACACTCGACCCGAGGCCTGGGTTTGTCCCCCAGGCTCCTGCCTCCACCCGGGGGCTGGAGGCGGTTTTGGCATTTACTCCTAAACATTCCCTCCACCACTCCTCAGCATTTGTGTTAACCATCTGCCCCTTCTAGACTCTTCTTTGCCTTGGACTTGCCGGCAGAGTGGGCTCAGGCGCACACACACTGGGGTTTAGCTTTGTAAGGGTCACGCTTAGATGGGGCAGTGGGAAGCAGCCAGAGAGCAGCCTAGCAGCCTTGCGAAATACAAGGAATTTCTGATTCCACTTCTGGCGTTCACTTTACACTCGGGTGTACAGTCATTGGGCCAGCCGGGATTTTTCTTTTTCCTGATGTCTGAGGAAGCCTAAAATCCAAAATGGGACCGCCAGTGATGCCGCCAGTTTCGAGCTGGGACAGTTTTCATCTTCCATATTTCCTATGCCTGCCCTCGCTGCGAGGTAAACAAAGAGTCCATTCCGTAGTCCGGGAGCCAAAGGGTGTCTGAAAGGGAAAGGGCAGCGGTGCCCGGGGAAGGAGGGTTGTGGTTTGGAAGAGTGCCGCCGGAGAGGGTGCAGCGGCAGGCTTTGCAACCAAAGTTAAAATGTCAGAGCCGGAGACGTCGGCTTTGGGGTTTCCGAAAGTGCCGTGACGCCGCTGGACCTCAGGGGGCGCCCCCGAGCCGCCTGTCAGGCTCCCGCCACCTCCGCCCGTCGGACTCGGCCGCCTCGGTGCGGTTGGGGTCGCGGTGGGAATGGGGCTGGGGCGCTCGGCTGGCAGCTGCAGATGCGCCTGGGAGTGGAGACGCGGTCTCAGCTCCGCCCTGCTGCTCCTGGGTGGCTCTAAACCGCCCAGGAGCGGTGAGGACCTGAGTTCGCTTTGGGACGCCCCCCTCAAACCTGGAAAGCGTTTGGCTGGTTGGTACCAGGGATAAAGATGCTTCCGGTTTGAGTTAGGGTCCTCCTTGTGACATCTTAACCAAAATTCCTTGTTATTTTGTGTTTCTTCTCAGAATCGCGCCAACTTTTCTGATAACCGTTTTGTTCTCAGCTCCTGTTCAGGATACAGGGGAGCTGTAATTTGAAAAGGTTTTGGAAACATCGTTCTGGCTTGAGTGTTCCTCCAGAAGATGGGAAACAACAGTGTGTCAGCTGTGGGATCCGCATCACCCTTAGTGTTTCAAGTGATGTTTTCCACTTTGCGGAGCATAAGGGTTGTCTACATGATGTAGTGCATAGCATCTTGTTTTCTGACATCTTAAAAACAATACTCATATGGAAAATTTTATGAAAATGGAGAAACTTAAGGGGTCCCTGAGAATCCTCTGTCCAGCTGTAACAATTACAACTCAATTTTTGCTCTTCCATTACCCACCTCGCCAATACCCCATTATTTCAAATCTTATCCATAGTTCATATAGGCTTTGGTATATATCTCTAATCATTGGGAATTTAAGTTCATCTTACAGCATATAGATTGTTACTTGAAAGGGTTAACGTTTTGTGTATTTTATATTCTTAAGCTTTCAAAAGAAGCTTACAAAAAAATTTCTTCGAAGTTGATATCTCTTTCCACCCTCAGAGAGAAATCCTTCTTATGATTCTGGTATGTTTTGTAGGATAATTACATCTAGGAGGCTGATATTGGAAATGTTGTAGATGGGTAAGCTCTGCTGTGTACCTTGGATGTGTTGGAATCAGAGGACCTGTGACTGATGTCTCGAGCGTCTCCCTCTGAGCTGGCTCTTGGTATATTTGCATGTGCCTGCTTTGGTCCTGGTGACCATCCTTCATGGCCTTATTAGAAAGACACATAAATAATATAAGTCAGCAGTCTTACTCTTGAGGGATGGAGTGAGAAGTCACGCACCTCCAACTCCTTTCCCAAAGTGTCTTGTTTGAAAACGAAGGATCTTTGTCTAGTCTTGAAACTGGGTCTCTTTGATGCCATGATGGAATAAAAACTCTTTTGTTTCCTTCTAAACAGTGTTCATGTCACAGAGTCGATGAAGTTAGAATATTAGTACAAATAGACATGACAGAAAGAAGTAGGGAAGTTGCTCTTGGTGGAGGCAGAAGGGTTATTGGGAAGGCTGGCTGAAATGAGAAAAAGAACTAACCAATTGTGAAGCTCTGGGCAATTCCCCTTAATTATGGACCCATTTTCACAGAGTAAAAGATAATGTTGTTTACATGAGGCAGTACAGGGAATGCTGATGGTTTAACACAGCAAAATAAAACAAAAACCCTTTCTGATTTCATCTTTCTATTTCTATTCTGAAAAACTCCCAAGTTTATGTGGTATAATCAGTTACAGATCAGTGCACTAATTGAAATGAAGCTTCTCGCCTCTCCTGAAAGAGCATTTAAGATGCCCCAGAGCAATTGCTGTTAGGGATCTCCTCCTACTTCCTTATCTTTCCTCCTCATTTTCCTAGAAACTTCTTGACCAAAAGGACAATCTGGACACGTTAGCCAGACCTAGGGTGAGGAAAGAAGTTAAATGTTGCTGGTGCTTTGTTGCTTTTCCTCTTTTCTTTTATGGTAAACTTAAAAAAGAAAACCTGAATACATAACATTCAACCTTTTAGTTACAGCACGCAAGACAATGCAGTGTCATTTCTAAGCAGGATAAAGTGGTAATAGGGGTGTGCTTTCTGAGTTGCAGAACTGAAAAAAATTGTGATTAACACTTTAATCCTAGGGTATGTGTTTCATAGAGTCACATTTCAAAAATCAGTTTATGGTAGAAATTCACAGCATCTGAAGTTATCTCAGAAGTGCTTGATCCCCGCCCCCACCAATAAGCTCTTGCTATTGCTTGGATTGTAGATTGAACATTATCAGGTGGTGGGTGGTAATGACCTGAAACTTTGGTTTTGATCGTCTGTATAGAGAACCTGCCCTGCCTCCACTTTTCAGTTCTCCGTCTGAGCTTGATTTAGGCAAAGCTAATAACTACTCAGGGAGGGCCTCGGGAAAGTGAGACTGTTCTTCTGAGAAGAGCCTGCCCCCAACAGGCAGTGAGAGCTGCTTGTGGAATTCTGCGGCTGATGCGGAACCAGAATGAGGTTGCCTGGGCACGCATTAGGCCCTCAGTAAGTAATCCCAGATGATTAAATGATCTGATACCTTCGTTTGCCTGAGAAATGGGAGTGATTCTCTTGCTTGTATAAGGCCCAGGCCCAGAACTATGGCAGTGTTCTGTGCCCTCAGAAGATCAGATGCACATGTGAAAAAAAGTTACCTGTTACAGACTGCGCCTTGACTCTTGTTTGCTTTAGTTTCCATGGAGGTGAGCACACATCCTTCTATTCCACTATCTTGAACCACTCTTATTTTTGTGCAGTTGTAACCTAAAAATCACTTGAAAAATGATGTATATTTTAAATACCCTGTTTACTTCTCCCTGTTTTTTCCCCTACAATTCCTTTTTGTTTAAAATTTTCAAGACCAAGGATTTGTTTATGTCTTAAAAAAAGAAAAAGTTCTGAAGGTAATGTAGGTGGATTTCGTCTTCAAAAGTCTGTGATGACCGAAATATATAACAGGTGAATTTGTGGGTTTTCTCCTCTGATGAGAAGGGCTGTGAGGTTTATCAGTGATGGATGTGCAAGATTGCTTGAGGTAGCTAGAGGGCTCCGTGTGCTAGTCTCCTCCTGTAAGGCCACCTCTAATCGGAAAGGCCATTTCCTTGGTATCATTCATAGCAAAATGTTTGGTGTTTTGGCAGAAAAAATTTTTTTATGTGAGTTGGCTTGTTGGGCCGTTGCAGGCTCGAAATTTCTTAGGACTACATACAGCACTTGATACGACTACTTTAAAAAGCATTGTGAAAAGTGTTTTGAGGGTTGGTTAGGGGAGTGCCAGTCAGTTTCCCAGGTTCTAGATGTGCCTGATTTCTCTTTTCAAAGCCCTCTTAGCTGGATTGGGTGGTGGTCCTGCTGTACCGCCCACTCCAGTATTCTTGGGCCTCCCTTGTGGCTCAGCTGGTAAAGAATCCGCCTGCAATGTGGGAGACCTGAGTTCTATCCCTGGGTTGGGAAAATCCCCTGGAGAAGGGAAAGGCTACCCACTCCAGTATTCTGGCCTGGAGAATTCCATACATAGACTATACAGTCCATGGGATTGCAAAGAGTCCCAACTGAGTGATTTTCACTTTCCCTTTCACCTGGCTTCTGTACTTTGGGCGGACAATGGGAGGCAACTTCACATTGAAGGAGAATCACTGTGCTGTTTTATCTGCTTATGGAAAGGAGAAATCCTAGTTCAGTTGCTTAGTTGGGTCCAACTCTTTGCTAACCCATGGACTGAAAGACGCCAGGCTTCCCTGTCTATCACTCAACTCCTGGATCTTGCTCAAACTCATGTCCATTGAGTCGGTGATGCCATCCAACCATCTCATTCTCTGTCATCCCCTTCTCCTCCTGCCTTCAATTTTTCCCAGCATCAGGATCTTTTCCAATGAGGTGGCTTGTCATATCAGGTGGTTAAAGTATTGGAGCTTCAGCTTCAGCATCCGTCCTTCCAATGACTATTCAGGACTGATTTTCTTTAGAATGGACTGGTTGGATCTCCTTGCTGTCCAAGGGACTCTCACGAGTCTCTCCAACACCACAGTTCAAAAGTATCAATTGTTTGATGCTCAGCTTTCTTTATGGTTCGATTCTCACATCCATACATGACTCCTGGAAAAACCATAGCTTTGACCAAACAGACCTTTGTTGGTAAAGTAATGTCTCTGCTTTTTAATATGCTGTCTAGGTTGGTCATAACTTTTCTTCCAAGGAGCAAGCGTCTTTTAATTTCATGGCTGGAGTCACTATCTGCAGTGATTTTGGAGCCCCCCAAAATAAAGTCTGTCACGGTTTCCATTGTTTCCCCATATATTGGCCATGAAGTGATGGGACCGGATGCCATGATCTTAGCTGTTTGAATGTTGTTAATACCGTTTCTTTCCTTTCTAAACCAGGTAGCCATGGAAAGTTGTTTAAAATACATCAGAATATCATCTCAAGCCAGTTGGTCTGTGCCATTACTGGCTGTACTGCTTTAGATGAGTCACTTAACCTCTCTGTACCTTGCTTTTTTCCCCCTCTCTTCTCTGCAAAATGGCATCGTGTGAGGACCCTGAATTCCAAGGTCTTCATGAGGCTTGGAATGAACATGCTTGCCAAAGGACTTAGCTCTGTGCATGGTGAACAGCAGATGCTCAATAAAGTAACCACGTTTTGTGTGTGTGTGTGTGTATCAAAGAGAGTTGAGTAGGAATATAAATAAAGGAGAAAACTGGACTAAAACAACTATGTAAAAACAGAAACATTTTCAAAAATTTATATAAACTTTCATGATATTTATATAAACTTTCACCTGGATTTGCTCTTGAGGGCAAGCTAGGCTGGCACAGGGACATTTCATGTATAATTAGTAAAATGGTTAACGTTTTGAGGTTTAAAGAAATGAGACAGCCTCTGTGAACTCTGAGATACCTCCTTACTCCCACCTCAAAGGAGGTCTGTTCTTTCCCTGCTTAAAGATGAGAAATGGTACCTGCAGCCTTAAAATGTACCATGTGAATCTTCCAGGTCCTTGTGTGGTGTTACGCCTTGTAGAAAGTGTTGCTTGATCTTGCACCCTGGAATGCCCATCCCCCTTTTAAGGCCTCTGTGCTGTGTGGTATTTAAGGAGAATGGATCTACCTGTGACTGTCATTTCTGGATGTTAGTTGTGTGCCACTACTGGAAAGCAAGCAGTAGTCTTTGGGTGTTGCTTTTATTTTGTATTTGAGTGACACTTGAACACATTCATGCCCTTGTCTCCGTATCTTCATGGATTCAGACCTGCAGCATATACAAGAGAGAAGCATGTACTGTGTGTGCAGAAGTTCTGCCCTCTAATCAGGTTTTTTCAGACAAATCAGCATGATGGTTTTCTGACCAAACAACAGAATACAATTTAAGCTACTCAATTTAGCTATTTCAGGGCTGCAGCAAAGTGACACAGTTGGCTGCTGAAATTTAGCANCAATGAGGTGGCTTGTCATATCAGGTGGTTAAAGTATTGGAGCTTCAGCTTCAGCATCCGTCCTTCCAATGACTATTCAGGACTGATTTTCTTTAGAATGGACTGGTTGGATCTCCTTGCTGTCCAAGGGACTCTCATGAGTCTTCTCCAACACCACAGTTCAAAAGTATCAATTGTTTGATGCTCAGCTTTCTTTATGGTTCGATTCTCACATCCATACATGACTCCTGGAAAAACCATAGCTTTGACCAAACAGACCTTTGTTGGTAAAGTAATGTCTCTGCTTTTTAATATGCTGTCTAGGTTGGTCATAACTTTTCTTCCAAGGAGCAAGCGTCTTTTAATTTCATGGCTGGAGTCACTATCTGCAGTGATTTTGGAGCCCCCCAAAATAAAGTCTGTCACGGTTTCCATTGTTTCCCCATATATTGGCCATGAAGTGATGGGACCGGATGCCATGATCTTAGCTGTTTGAATGTTGTTAATACCGTTTCTTTCCTTTCTAAACCAGGTAGCCATGGAAAGTTGTTTAAAATACATCAGAATATCATCTCAAGCCAGTTGGTCTGTGCCATTACTGGCTGTACTGCTTTAGATGAGTCACTTAACCTCTCTGTACCTTGCTTTTTTCCCCCTCTCTTCTCTGCAAAATGGCATCGTGTGAGGACCCTGAATTCCAAGGTCTTCATGAGGCTTGGAATGAACATGCTTGCCAAAGGACTTAGCTCTGTGCATGGTGAACAGCAGATGCTCAATAAAGTAACCACGTTTTGTGTGTGTGTGTGTGTATCAAAGAGAGTTGAGTAGGAATATAAATAAAGGAGAAAACTGGACTAAAACAACTATGTAAAAACAGAAACATTTTCAAAAATTTATATAAACTTTCATGATATTTATATAAACTTTCACCTGGATTTGCTCTTGAGGGCAAGCTAGGCTGGCACAGGGACATTTCATGTATAATTAGTAAAATGGTTAACGTTTTGAGGTTTAAAGAAATGAGACAGCCTCTGTGAACTCTGAGATACCTCCTTACTCCCACCTCAAAGGAGGTCTGTTCTTTCCCTGCTTAAAGATGAGAAATGGTACCTGCAGCCTTAAAATGTACCATGTGAATCTTCCAGGTCCTTGTGTGGTGTTACGCCTTGTAGAAAGTGTTGCTTGATCTTGCACCCTGGAATGCCCATCCCCCTTTTAAGGCCTCTGTGCTGTGTGGTATTTAAGGAGAATGGATCTACCTGTGACTGTCATTTCTGGATGTTAGTTGTGTGCCACTACTGGAAAGCAAGCAGTAGTCTTTGGGTGTTGCTTTTATTTTGTATTTGAGTGACACTTGAACACATTCATGCCCTTGTCTCCGTATCTTCATGGATTCAGACCTGCAGCATATACAAGAGAGAAGCATGTACTGTGTGTGCAGAAGTTCTGCCCTCTAATCAGGTTTTTTCAGACAAATCAGCATGATGGTTTTCTGACCAAACAACAGAATACAATTTAAGCTACTCAATTTAGCTATTTCAGGGCTGCAGCAAAGTGACACAGTTGGCTGCTGAAATTTAGCAACTAAGAAAGAAGCAATGAAAGCATAGTTCATGGAATATGTAACACTTCCATGTAAGAAAATAGAACAACTGGTCTTATTTTTGGGTCTGTGATACTGTTTTCTTAACGAGGAGGAGGAAACAGGTTGCCAACTGATACTGCAGTGGATATACTTTTGAGGAATCCATATGAACTATTAGATGAATCCAAGAGGTATTTGATTTCTGACACCAATGCAGCCACATGAATTTCACAGTGTACTTAAATCAGATAAACTCATCAGTGTAGAATAATTTGGATAGGAGACATAGCTGTTAGCCATTTCAGTTCAGTTGCTCAGTTGTGTCCGACTCTTTGCCACCCCATGAATTGCAGCACTCTAGGCCTCCCTGTCCATCACCAACTCCTGGAGTTCACTCACACTCANCATCAGTGTAGAATAATTTGGATAGGAGACATAGCTGTTAGCCATTTCAGTTCAGTTGCTCAGTTGTGTCCGACTCTTTGCCACCCCATGAATTGCAGCACTCTAGGCCTCCCTGTCCATCACCAACTCCTGGAGTTCACTCACACTCAACGTCCATCGAGTCCGTGATGCTATCCAGCCATCTCATCCTCTGTCGTCCCCTTCTCCTCCTGCCCCCAATCCCTCCCAGCATCAGAGTCTTTTCCAGTGAGTCAACTGTTCGCTTGAGATGGCCAAAGTACTGGAGTTTCAGCTTTAGCATTATTCCTGCCAAAGAAATCCTAGGGCCATCTCCTTCAGAATGGACTGGTTGGATCTCCTTGCAGTCCAAGGGACTCTCAAGAGTCTTCTCTAACACCATAGTTCAAAAGCATCAATTCTTCGGCGCTCAGCCTTCTTCACAGTCCAACTCTCACATCCATACATGACCGCAGGAAAAATCACAGCCTTGACTAAACGGACCTTAGTTGGCAAAGCAATGTCTCTGCTTTTGAATATGCTATCTAGGTTGGTCATAACTTTTCTTCCAAGGAGTAAGCGTCTTTTAATTTCATGGCTGCAGTCACCATCTGCAGTGATTTTGGAGCCCAGAAAAATAAAGTCTGACACTGTTTCCATTTACCAAATAAAAGCATAATCTAGATTAATGAGGAAATGTCATTGACTTTTTTCAAGAGTCAAGTTAGTCACGAGTCATCAAAAGGATTTATTTTCAAAGCCATAGTTATTTATAACAAATGAGTTCTGTTCTTTTTCTTTTTTTAAATATCACTTTTCCTGAAGTGTTTTGAGTCAGTGAATGTGGAGGTTGAGAGCCATGGCCTTGGCTGTGTCACTGGTTAGCTGGCATGTCACTATGCCACTGGGCAAATTCCTCAACATCCTGTTGAAGTGGGGTTGGGTGGTAGTGGGGATGTGTGAGTCCCAGTTATACACACCTCTTATTCAGGAACTACGCTAGGACCTCAGAGGTCCAGGTTGAAATTCTATGTTAATTCTATGTTATGTTGTTATGTTGAGAAAATGGCCTCATTTTTTTAATCTCTAAAGTGGGGACATTGGTTATAACAGCCCACACTCACCAAGCACTTGCTGCTGTGTGTGAGTTTTTTATATTCCTTTAAGCCCCTCTGGAAGAAACCATGAATATCCTCACTTAAAGATGAGGCACCTGAAACCGAAAGGAAGTTGTCCCTTGTTCAAGGTTACCTTTGTTCTTAGTGAGAGTAGCTAAAATATGTCTAATTGTCTCTCAGAATTATTTTGAATCAGAATGGTTTCTGTTCATTTGGAAGGTGTTTTTCTTAATTCTACAGGAAGGCAGATTAAAAGACCCAGCCTTTCATATTTCATGCTACTGCTTTTCCCGTAGAAGCCAAGTACCATAAACACTGGGTGAAACAAAGGTGTCTTCCTGTATTTGCTACAATTAAATAAGGAAGTAATGCAATTAGTATAGGATTTTATTTGGTTACATTGAAGAGATGACCTTTCAGCAAATTACTTTAGCTTCTGAATAAGCTGATAATAACTGTGGATAGAGTGAGTTTGTTGGTGTTTTTTCTGACTCCTCTTCAAAAGGATCTAAGTTGGTTTAGTTTATAATTCAAGAACTTTTGTTTGGGGTGTTAAAGATGGTTATGTTATAATAATGGGGTATTATTATCATCCCATCTATCATTTAAATGTGGGCTGCAGGCTCGAGTTATGACTTTAGGAAAATGTCTAAGGGAAGTTGTACTTGGCTGGAGAAAGTTTGGGTTCTGGATTTTTCCTCTGGAGTTTAGAACTCACCATGGAAGCCCCCCAAGCCAGCTGTGGAATCTGGGCAAGACCCTAGGTTTCTTTGGGGTTGTCTTCCTCACCCTTAAAGAAACATTCTTCTGGAATTTTAGGGATTGTTGATTCCACACTGGATGGTTTCAGAGGTTGTGATTTCTGTGCTACGCTCAAGTCCAATGCCCAGTCCGTATTATAATGTGATTTGTTAGGGGTCCTTCTGGTTAGTTTTACTCTGACAGTTGGCTTTTTAAGGCACTAAGAACCCTTTCATTATTTCTCAAACCCTGCTGCAGAATATCCTGAGGGAATTAGCAAATGGGATAGAGAGTGGATCTTGGTTAATGAAATGCCTGTAAGCTGTTTTTTTTTTTTTTGAACAGGAAACCTCATTTCTCCTGGAATCCTTGTTTAAAAAAAAGATTGGAAGTTTGCTCATGCCGATGAAGTTATGACTGGCTTTTAAAACTTACTGAATGTGATTTAGGATTGGGAGAGTGGTGGCAGGGTTCTTTATCTAAAATGAACCACCCAACCTAGTTCCAGAACGTGCTCTGGAAAAGAGAAGTGGAGAAGGGACAGTCATTCGGGTTATCTGGAGCTCTGCAGGGGGCATCTGGCATTTTTGGCTGTACTGTGTTGAAAAAAAGGTTGAAGTAAAAATTGGAGCATTTCTCATTCATGTCATCAACAAGCGTGTCCTGAATACCTGCAGCACACCAGGCACTGGGGAGGTAGCGGTGCCCAAACAGGCTGAGAGTCCTGCCTTCCTGGGGGCTTCTCGTAAAAATCTAGGTAACTCCTGGAAAACCGGCAGGTACAGCAGCCTAGGGCACGCGTCTTCCTTCGAGACAGTAGTAAGCTGGAATTAAATAGTAGCTGCCCCTTGAGAGAGGGGCACTCACCTGGCCCGCAGTGGTTATTTACAATACTCAGCTGATCCCTGGAGGTGCTTGCCACCAGCATGCCTGATTTCTAGATTTCTACCTGAGGGACACTCTTTTTAAAAAAAAAAATCTTTTTGCTGTTGCTTGTTTGGGGTTTTATATTGCCCAGATTGGCTGTGTGTAAGTTATATATGTGTGCGCCTGTGCTAGCGCCACGGAGCCCATCATTGGCTGAAGCCGTGGCATCATTCCTGTCTGCCTGAAGTTCAGCTGTCCCGGGTCTGTCCTTTTTTGGCTCTGCACGTAGGCTGCTGCTTGGATGCTTCATCGTCATGTGGCAGATTTCCTGCTGATCTAAATCGCAGTTGGCTTGTTCAATTTAAAAAAAGTCACATTTCTTTTTTTTACAAAAGTTTCACTTTGAAGAACTAGGGCCCTTGGTCACTTTTTTGTGACCGAACTACCCAAGACGGGGATGATACGGGAAGGCCAGTGACCGCTACAGTGGAATGTGAGTAAAGTAATATTGGAGATGTCCCCTTCCCAAGGAGCTTAATTTTTTCACGTAAAATCCCTGACCCAGTAATATTTTCACATGTGACACCTATGTATGGATTTCTGATACATGACAGAAATATCAGGAATCTGAATTTTTCCAATAGCAACGTAGGAAAAGCTAGACTTTGGATGGAGTAGTGTGTGTCGCTTTTGATGTGAGCAGCTGGAAGGTTGAGGAGGTGATTTCTTTACCCTAATTCCAGCTCCTTTTGTCATTATAATATGCCATCTATGTGAATTGTTCTCTTATGATTTAGAGCCTGATTAGATTCTACTGTTTGCCCTCTGAGGGCGGGCCTTCCTCTACCTTCTGAATCCTCAGTGTCTAGGTGGTGGCAGTCATACTTGACTACTGATAAAGTGAAGGTGATACTCACTCAGTCGTGTTCAACTCTTTGTGATCCCATGGACTGTGTGGTCGTCTGACCATGGAATTTTCAAGGCAAGAATCCAGGAGTGGGTAGCACTCCAGGGCATCTTCCCAACCCAGGGATTGAACCTGGGTCTCCCATGTTGTGGGTGGATTCTTTATCATTTGAGCCGTCAGGGAAACTGAACAAAATTACAAAAGTTAGAAAAATTGCAAAATTACAGGACATTGTATAAGACAGTGACACCCTTGTATGTGCTTTCTAGAAATGTGACATTGTGTCCTCTTAAAAGACACATTACTCAAAGTCAGCATCTTTATTAAGAGAATTCGGAATGTATATAATATATGTTGTCATGGTGTTTGAAATCCATCTTTGAAAACAGAAGCTAAATGTGTACTTTCTGTTAGTCATCACCAAGGTATTTATTGCTGAAAATGACATATTCTAATGAAAGGTCAAATGTCTTATGTGGCAGCAGGACTAGGTTTTGATGGCCACAGATCTTTGGTTTTCTCTCTTAGGGAATAACTGAGGCTCATTTCTGTGAATCTGGTGTTCGTTTACCTCAGAAATGCCCTTGCTGTAGGGCTGACCCGGAAGAATTCAGCAGTCTCGTTTTCTGCTTCCTGCTGACAGTGACCCTAGATATGTGGAGGACAGCAGAGCTTCCGAGAGCCGAGTGTAGATCCGTTGCTTGGGAATGGCTTTGGGGAGATTGATCTAGGAGAAGGACCAAACATGACCACTTTGTCTTGCTTGACAGGTACTGGTTGACTATCCTGTCAGTTATCTTTGATTAATCAAATGTTGACTGTGCATCATGTCATTCCAAATATGCTTAGGCAGAAGTTAAGTTTTCTAGAACACATTGCCAGTCGATGCCTGCCTTCGTTCATCCCTCTCCCAACTAGTTGTTTTCTCTTCTAAAACTAGTTATTTTCTCAGCTTACATGTGTGCAAGGGGCCATATGTGGAGGGTGTGGAAAATCACTTGACAGTTTTAGGCATCAGCCCCTCATTTTCTCAATTGGTCAATTTGTGCAGAAGCTGCTGAAATTGTTTTATGTGATGGAGGGTGGCTAAGTCTGGCAGGAGAGTTCTTCCTGAACACTTTTTTGGATGTGCTCTTTAAAAGAAAAACACCTCAGTTACTGCAGTGAATTAACCGACTTGAGGGAGCTGCTGGCTCCGGAGGTTTCTGTGTTCGCTTGAGATGCTGAGCGGAGGGAAAATTGATTTTTGGAGAATCGGGGGGAACTGTAAGCACTCTGACCAGATAAACAAAGCAGTTTGTGGAAATAACTCTCAGATGCCTGGGGACCTTTAATAGGATTTTGAGAAAATGAGACTTGAGATGGGGTGGATTCAGATGAAAGAAGCCAGTGGCAAATGCATGTTTTTAGAATTGCGCAGATCTGTCAGCCAGGTTAACTGGCTCAAGTTAGTGAATCTTCGTTTTGGCCTGTACTAACTTGGCCCTGAACTTACTTGATTGGTTTTCTCATCCGTAGAATGGGGGTAATGAGAGTTTTAATCTCCCAGAGTCCTTGTGAGGATGGATTGAAATTCTGTATGCAAAGCACCAGGAAAGCATTAAGCACATAGGATAGTATAAGTGGTACCTTCTTTTAGTAGCTGTTGGTTAAGATTTGTGAAAGAAGCACTTGCATAACTATACTGTCGGTTAGCCCCACGCAACCCTGAGAAAAGATAGGAGGGCTGGAGCTTGGGGAGAACAGAGATCTCCAGTTAATGAAGCAGCGCAATAGAATTGAACTTGGCTTTCTGGATGATATCATGTTCTTTCTCTGCTAGCAGAGTACGCAGTGGATGAATTAAGGTACACGTGGCCACTCAGGAGCATTGTCTGTTGACAGTCTCTGTTAGCTAGCATCACTGTTAGCGTAGGCTGTTCACATCCGTGGGTAGGATGTACATGCCTTGTGTATCTCTGTTAGTATGAGGCTATTCACATCCTCTGTGTGCATACAGATGGAAACATTCAGTGGCAGTCTGTATGTGTGTTTTTCTCTTTCCTGCCCTTGTGTTATTTTGTAGTTATTTCTACACAGGGATTGCAAATTGACACGTGAGGCCCTTCATCTTTACCTGTAGCCATGGCAGATATTGCTCATTGATCACAGAACTCTTTCCTGCCTTTGCAAGGCTTGAACTGGGAGAGGACTTTTCGTGTCGTCCCTGTGCTGTACGGACACACGTTAGCCAACCTGTGAAAGTAGTATAAGGAGAGGCAGATCTAGGGAGCTTTTGCTGCTGCTGCTGCTGCTGCTAAGTCGCTTGAGTCGTGTCCGACTCTGTGCGACCCCATAGATGGGGGCCCANGACACGAATGAAGTGACTAAGCGCGTACCTTCACCTTATACTTTCTCTCTCATCTCACCTTTCACCTCATGTCACCTCACCTCAAAGCTTCTCACCTCACTTGTCACCTTCCACTTTCACCTCACTTTTCACCTCTCAACTCCCCCCGTTTTGTTGGAGGATAGGCTGGGGACAGGGCTGGGAAGGGGTTGAAATTTTCAGCCTGGGCCAGGATAGAGTCTTAAGAATTTATAAAACCAGATTCTTCTTCCTTGCCCTTGGCATCGGGCTTTTAAATATTTGGATGCATTTTCAGACTTACAATAGCCTTATTATTATTATTATTTCTATTCTGATTATATAAATGGTATGTGTTTATTGAACTAATCTGTACTTACTGTTCTCTGTGCCTATAACATTCTTATCTCAGCTGTGATCTCCATGGTTTACGGGCGCCCCTTCCTTCAGGTCTGTACTCAGATCTCACGTCATCAGAGATGCCTTCCCTGACTCTGTTTTAAAGAAACAGCAGCCCTTCCTGAATTTCTTGCACCTGACCCTGTCTTGGTGGTCTCCACGGCGCTTGTCACCACCTTCTATGTGTCTGCTGCTTCTGTCTCCCTCCACTAGAGAGTAAGCTAGGCTGGGCCAGCCTTGATCTGTTTTGTCCTGTGTTGTTTCTCTGTGTAGCAGATCCTTCTTGAGTGCCTACTCTGTGCAGACCTTGTACTGGGCCCTGGGGATGCCTCTGTGAACAAAGATAATTTCATAGTATGTTACTTGTTGGTAAATGCCATGAAGAAATGGAGCAGGTAGAGGGCTTGGGAGCGAGGGATGGAAGTGGGAGTCCAGTGGTGAGGGAGGCCTCATTGAGCCCGTGACTGTGTTAATTGCTGGAGCCGCCATAATAAAAGGCCACAAAAATGGCAGCTTAAACAGCAGAAATTGATTGCAGCCCCGTAGCCCTCTGAAGGCGGGGAGTGGGGAGGATCTGTCCTGTCCTCTCTACTGGATTGTGGCGGGTCTTGGCTTGTGGCAGCATCCAGTCTTCACGTGGGGCTCTCCCTGTGTTCAAATGTCTCCTTTTTGTAAGGACAGCCATTGGATTGAGGACCCACCCTACTCCAGTATGACTTCATCTTAGCTTCTTACATCTTCAGTGACCTTGTTTCCAAATAAGGTCACATCCTGCGGTACTCCGGGTTAGGACTCCAACCTGTGAATTTGGGGACGGGGTCACATCCTGAGGTACTCCGGGTTAGGACTCCAACCTGTGAATTTGGGGATGGGGAACATGGTTCAACCTGTGACAGTTGCATTTACTGTTAAGATTTGAAGGAGGCCAGGGGGTCAGCCAACTAGGTCTTTGGGGGACAGTGTTTCCTGTGGATGAAGCAATCAGTGTAAAGACAGGAGTGTGCAGTTGTCAGGGCAGGGGGGAATGGGAGGAAAGCTAATGTGCCCAAAGCAGAGAGGGTGGAGGTGAGGCCTAGGGGGCAGGGGCTCAGGTGTGGGAGAANGTGGATGAAGCAATCAGTGTAAAGACAGGAGTGTGCAGTTGTCAGGGCAGGGGGGAATGGGAGGAAAGCTAATGTGCCCAAAGCAGAGAGGGTGGAGGTGAGGCCTAGGGGGCAGGGGCTCAGGTGTGGGAGAAAGTGAGTGCTGGGTGGAGCATCGTAGGTGTCACAGGACTCATCAGCCCCAGGTAAGGTGAGACTTAGAGGAGTGATGTGATGAGGCTTAACATGTGATTTATGGCACATTAAATGCATTCTTTTAGTATAAAAAGATGAAAGAAAGTGAAAACCACCCCAGATCCCTCCACTCAGAGATAACCACTACGCCACTCTGGTGTCTCTCCTTTCAGACTTTTTTTTCAGCATGTGTAAACACACACACGTGAAGGAATGGTACTGTCTTCTATGTGTTGCTGGCTAACTTGCTTTTTATCACTTCACACTTGCTCATACAACCTTCCTGTCAGGAAATACAGGTCCACATCATGATTTTACCCAATGCTGGGGATGTTCTGTACTTTATTTAATTGGTTCTCTGTTGATGGATAATTACATCGCTTTCAGCTTTGGTGTGATTAAAAAACACTGCTATGAGCGTCTTTGTATGTCTATCTTTATGCAGTTTTCTAATTATTTCCTTAGGATAAATTCCCAGAAATAGAACTGCGGGACTAGACAGTATTCATGTATTAAATTTTAATATATATTACCAAATTGGTCTCTCAAAAGGTTGAAGCAATCAGCATTCTCCCTAGCAGTGAGTTGAGTGCCAGTTTTACTCCACGTTTCTATAATACAGACTATTCTCAATCTTTATTATTTTTACCAAAATCGTAGGTAAAAAACATCTCCTTTAAAGTTGTACTTCCTTGTTTGTTAGTAGGCACTTAGGCCTTTGGTTTTGTTTTTTAAAGACTTTTTTTTTTTTTTTGATATGGACCATTTTAAAAGTCATTATTGGATTTGTTGTAATATTGCTTCTATTTTATGTTTTGGTCTTTTGGCCACGAGGCATGCGAGATCTTAGCTTCCTGACCAGGGATTGAACCCTCACCCTCTGCTTTGGAAAGGGAAGTCTTAACCACTGGACCACCAGGAAAGTCCCGTCAGGCCTTTGATTGAGGCCCCCTTTGTGTTCCTTTCTCTGGTTTCCCTTGTAGAGAGCTCAAGGCTAACCCAGGAGTAATAATACCCAACAATTATAGAGTGCTAGTTGCATGCCAAGCATGGTGTTAGGCACAGTGTATCTTGTTAATGTATATCAGAACTCTACGAGGTGGGCACTGTTATTATCCCCATTTTACAGATGAGGAAAATAAAGGTTAGAGAGGTTCACAGACTTGCTTATGGTCATACAACTGGTAGCTGTCCTCCTCACCCTGGGGGTTTTTTTTGCTCTAGGTCTCGTTAGAGAATGACTCCATGATCTCTGCTGTTGCAATGCCCGCTCATAGACTTTGCCTGCTTGGTCGAGTGAGCTCTGTGGACCCAGAGCTGCGGTCCCCGCCATCCGTGGCCCCTCACCAGCCCCCTGCCTGTGTCAGATGTCCCAGCTCTGAAGGCCAGCCCAGGCTCGGCACATACGGGAAGGTGCTCACCAGATAGTGGTTAAGAGAAATGAAGGAGGCAGGCTTTTGAAAGTTAGGATATTATGTGAAGGTGCCATTTTTTTTTTAACACTAGCATATTAAAATTTTTTTTAAAGTTTCAGAAAGTTAAAATTCATGTTATGAACCCATATTCCATATCCTTCAACACAGAGAATAATTATTTTCTTAATACCAAGTGACATTTTCTTATTGCATTTCCTTTCGTATCATGTCCTGGATCATATCCTTGTGGTTTTGATAATATTTCTACTTTGTTTTTGACCGTACTATTTTTCTGTGGCTTGTTTCTGACAGCAAAGTGTGTGGGTTGTTATACATCCTCTTTGTTAATAAATTGGTGTATGCCACTGGTTTAAAATCAATTTCTCATTAACTTTGAAATTTTGGTGGGAGGAAGTCAAGGCCTTAAAATTAATACATTGTTTGAAACCCAACCTGTGCACCAAGCTGTCCTACTTTCATTGTTTTATATGCCCCTTGAGCCTTTTTAGTTCTTAATAAAACACAGTGTATTCATACCTTAAGTTATTGTCTGGATCTGGCTTTAAAGTTTAACCTTCTAAATAATTTCCGGAAATCTTAGGCCTGAAACTGTTTTGCTTATTTTTTAATGAGAGTTTTTATTGACTTTGACCATTGACATCTTTCAAGTTCCTCTTCTTCTTCCAATTTAGGGTTCAGCTCCTCATGAGAACAAAACTACACATGTAGCAAATATATTCCGTCAGTCAGGATAAACTAGTTGTGCTGCAGAAACAACCCTCAAAATTCAGTGGCTTTCATTCTGTGCTTTTGACTCCACCATGCTGCTTTTACCCATTACCTCTTTCTTGCACCTTTTGACTTTTGTCTGGTTCTAGAAATTTTGCTTTCTTGGTTCCTATGTTTGTTTCCATAATCATCTTGGGTTTTCCAGTGCATGTCTGGGGTAAACCAGATGTATGGAGGTTCCCTTTATTTTATACATGTATACATTATTCAGCTAACTTTTTTTTTTTTTTTGCCATGCTACACAACTGATGGAATTTTAGTTCCTCAACGAGGAACTGAGCCCAGACACTGGGCAGTGAGAGGGTGGAGCCCTAACCATTGGACTTCCAGGGGAATTCCCTCAGCTAACATTTTTTGGAGCACTCACTACCACTTGCTGAACGTGCTAGACGTGAGGATATTAAGATAAACATGACAGTCAGTCATGGCCCCAAGGAACTCCGTCCAGTAGGAGAGAGAGTCCTATACATAAGTGACTATCCAGCAGTGTGCTAAGTGCTATAATAGAAGACTGCAGTGGTGATACAAAGAAGTCAGTAACTAGTGGTAAACGCAGGGCTGAAGAACTGTGTGATATTCTGTTTTAAGATGGGATGGACGATGGAACATTCCTTTAGTGCAGAAGGGGAGCATTGTTTCAGTTATCTCTTGTTGCATAACAGATCACCCCAACATTGAGTCGTTTAAGACAGTAATGGTATTTTATTTCTAGTGATTCCTGTGGGTCAGGAATTTGGACAGGGCTCAGATGGGCGATTCGTCTACTCCATGTAGCCTGGGCTGTGGTCGCTGACTTGGCCTGTGGTTGGTTCTGGAACTGGGCTGGAAGGTCCGAGAGGGTTTCCCTCAACTGTCTAGTATTTTTATGCTCTTCTGCATACCCGCCTGCTCTCTTCCCGTGTGGCTGTCGTGGGCTTCCTCAAAATGTAGTGGTCTCAGGGTGGTAGGACATCATGTTTGGCTTTCAATAGGGATAAAGCAGAAGCTGCCAGTTCACTTTAGATCTGGGGCTTGAAAGTTCCCCTGGTGCATTCTCTTGGTCAGAACAAATCAGAAGGCCAGCCCAGATTCAAGAGGCAGGAGGGAATAGAAGCTAACCATTGGTGGATGGAATAGCACATGCTTATGAATTGATGGTGATCATCAAGATTAACTACCACAAGCACAATTTGAGAATAAAGGAGGAAAAGGTAAAACCCCCAGGGTAAGTTCTCAGAAGAGACACAAGTAAATTATAAAAGCAATAGCAGTTATAATAACTTGTTCGTCGTTCAGTCACAAAGTTGTATCTGACTCTTTGTGACCCCCATGCAGCACGCCAGGCTTCCTGTCCCTCAGTATCTCCCAGAGTTTGCCCAAGTTCATGTCCACTGAGTCAGTGATCCTATCCAACCATCTTATCCTCTGCTGCCCTATTATAATAGCTAACTCATGAGAAACGCTGGGCTGGAAAAAGCACAAGCTGGAATCAAGATTGCCGGGAGAAATATCAGTAACCNAGCCTGGCAGGCTCGTATGTCCGCGGGATTCTCCAGGCAAGATACTGGAGTAGGTTGTGTTTCCCTTTTCCAGAGGATCTTCCCGAGCTAGGAATTGAACCTGGGTCTCCAGCATTGCATCTGAACCACCAGGGAATCCCTGAAACAAGTATGTATAATATTAAAATTTTACATTGTCTATTGAATGTTTTAGATATATTTTCGATATATAGGGTTAAAGGTACAACATTGAGATGAATATCACTGCCTTTTTATTGTTTTACATGACTATCATAAAATTTAAAATAATATATGTGGCTCCCATTCGTGGCTTGCACTGTTTCTTCATCGGATAGTGCTGGCCTAGGGTGCTTCTTCAGACTTTTCCTGACCTTGATAGGAGCATTTCATAGCTGTAGTCCCTGTGTGACAGCAGTCACATCTTCCGTTCCTGCCCCTTGAAGCCACAGGACCGAGAGAGACCTTAGTCATTGACAGAGCGTTTCCTTCTGAAAAGTGTCATTGTGAAGCACTGGACCTGGGTGGTGTCCGGATAGAGGGCTGGGGCTTTGTTTGCCTGACTGTGAAAGGGGCTAATAGTCTCTGTGAGGCTGTTGAAGGAGTGATTGAGGTAAGTCACGGAATGCATTTGACACAGGCCTGGCAAACACGAAGCACTTGAAAATAATAGGCATTATCGTTTTAGCTCCTGAGTGGGCATTTAGCAGAGCTCCAGACTTCTGTGTCTCCCCTTTCTGGTTTCTAGCTGGTGATGCCTTGAGGGACCTGTGGAGGGTTACAAGCAGGCCTGAATGCTTTTAAGATGCCAGCCTCTGCTGCGGAGGAAATCTAGGACTGTATAGAGTTGAGCATTCTGATTGCATGCTTGCTCAGCAGTTCAAAAAGCAAAGGGGACCTTAGAGATCTCTGGAGATTGCAGGGGTCCACAGAGGTCTGCAGAAACTCCCTGACAAGTCTACTAATGGGCCATGGTGCCCATTCTCTTCTGCTGGTCGGAGAAGCCATAGAATCCTTCCTCACACAGCCTTCCAGGCTATTGCATTTACTCTCCTGGGTATTTGGATTTACTGTGGCCCAAGTTCCCATTTTTAGCCAATCTCGTACCAGATCCAAACACTGAACTCTGCATATTACCAGGGAGCGATCCAAGCTTTAACACAACTGTGGAATTGTTGAGGTGGATTGGGTGGTATCTCTGCATTAATACAGTGCAGAGACTTCCTAAACGTCCCTAGAGGATGTTTGATTCCTTCTTCCAACAGACTGTTAAAATGAGAGGCTCATATATGGATGTGAGAGATGGACCATAAAGAAGGCTGAGCACCAAAGAATTGATGCTTTCGAGCTGTGGTTCTGGAGATGACTCCTGAGAGTTCCTTGGACTGCAAGGAGGTCAAACAAGTCGATCCTAAAGGAAAACAACCCTTAATATTCATTGAAAGGACTGATGGCCAAAGCTGAAGTTCCAATATTTTGGCCACCTGATGCCAAGAGCTGACTCATTGGAAAAGACCCTGATGCTGGGAAAGGCTGAGGGCAGGAGGAAAAGAGGATGACAAAGCATGTGATGGTTGGATGGCATAATTGACTCAATGGACATGAGTTTTTGCAAACTTTGGGAGATAGTGAAGGACAGAGCCTGGTGTGCTACAGTCCATGGAGTCATAAAGAGTAGGACACGACTGAACTACTCTGAAGAAAAACAAATTTGCCAACCTACTGCTTAATTTCCATGTGGGAAGTAGAGTGAATGCAAGAAACTAACATACTTGTATAAGAAAGCTCAGGTCTGCCTACAAGGGTTTCTAGCCAGGGTCTGCATGTCCCTGGACATCTCCAGGACAAGAATTTGGGCAGGAGATGCTGCTGCTGTGGAGCAGAGCAAGCGGTGAGCTGGCTGGGAAAAATCCATCCCCGTTTAACTGTTCTTTCGGGTTGTGGATGAGGCCACTTCCTTCCCAGGGGACGATGGGCATGGTGGACACATACCCTTTGGTGCAGCTGATAAGAACCTGGGCTTCAGTTGTAAGTTCGTTTACGAGGGATAACCAGGGATGTTGAAGTCTTCAAGCTAGGGTGTCGAAGGGGTGTCAGTGGCTCCTCGGTCCCCGCCCCTACCCCCTGCCCTGAGCTTGCCTTGGAAACCCAGGGGGGAGATGATGAGAGCAGCTGTATGTACCCACAGGGGAAGCAGAAGACAAGGAGCTCCCTGCGGACCTTCTCAGTCTCTTCAGCAGAGCCAGATTTCAGGGTGACTCTTAAAGGCAAATCGCCCTCCAGGCCTTTCTGTCCACAGAGAGCTTTAGTGTTTGCCTTGCTGAATTAAGGCAGGTCTGTCCCTTTTCAGGGATGGTGTGATCGCCCGTGTGTGCTGCTGCTGACAGCTGCCCGCTTCCTTGTCCTTTCTCTGGGTCTGGGAGTTTTAGTCCTGGGTAGTATTTCCTGCTTCAAGCCCTGTTTTCTTTTCTCGCTTTGTTTTTGGGCTGGGCTGGGTCTTCGTTGCTGTGCGGGCTTTTCTCTAGCTGGGGAGAGGGGCAGCATCTTTGTTGCAGGGCTTGGGCTTCTTGCGGTGGCTTCTCTTGTGGCAGAGCATAGGCTCTAGGGCACGTGGGCCTCGGTGGTTGTGGTGCACGGGCCTGGTTGGCTCTTCAGCATGAGTGATCTTCCTGGATCAGGGGTTGAACCCATGTCTCTTGCATTGACAGGTGGATTCTTTACCACTGATCCCTCAGGGAAGCCCCAAGCCCTGATTTCTAGCATGAACACCCTTGTGGGAAGAGGGAGGGTATCTCGAAAATCTGCTGTTACTCCTGCAGATGTGTTTACTGTGTTGTTGTTGAGTCGCTAAGTAATGTCCGACTCTTTGCAACCCTGTGGGCTGGAGCACACCGGGCTTCCCTGTCCTTCACCATCTCCTGGAGCTTGCTCAGACTCATGTCCATTGAGTGAGTGATGCTGAGTATGGTACGGGCATTTATTGAGCAGCTGCTACCAGCATGGTGAGCATCATGCAGGAGGCTGGACCCATCTAATTTGAAATCCATCCTTGTCCTTCCCAGATGAACACATGGAAGTTTTGCTTAATTAAGAATCTTACCCAGCATCAGATACCTTTGAAAGTGGTAGAACCAGACTTCTGCCTCCAAAGCTAGCAATGTTTTTCCTAACAACCTGTTATTGATACTCAGATGGTAAAGAATCTGCCTGCAGTGTAGGAGATCCAGGTTCGATCCAGGTTCGATCTGTGGGTCAGGAAGATCCCTTGGAGAAGGGAAGAGCAACCCACTCCAGTATTCTTGCCTGGAGAATTCCATGGACAGAGGAGCCTGGTGGGCTTCAGACTGTGGAGTTGCAGAGTTGGATATGATTGAGGGACTAACACTTTCATCTTCACTGTTAATGATACTTATTCATACATAGATGAGTACCTCCACACATACAAATTGCACTTCCTGGATTGAACTCTGTATAGTTTGAGACTGATATCTGAGTTCTGAAAAGGGGAAAGGCCAGTGAGTGAGAACTGAGGGTCAAGTTGGACAGATGTCTTCATTCTGTCATTCTTGGCCACTGTATGAAATCCACTCTGTGTGTATTCTGACGGAAGGTGGATGAAATGCTACATTGCATTTTAAACTCAATAAATGATAATGTGTGTTAATAGAAGTAAGGAAAAAAAGCCTTACTGGGTAAGTGTATTTTATTCCTATGGCTAAGAATAAAAAAGTAAAAGGACTTAAAGACTATTATTTTCTTTTGGCCGCAGAAACCTTTCAGGAGTTCTTGGTAAGTTACCTTGGGTAACAGGATATAATTATACTTTTCATCCACGGAGGGCATGTTTGCAAGTTAGTGTGTGATTTGTACTTAGTTTCTGGAGGTTTCTGAGTAGTTAGAAAAGTATTGTCTTTGATGGAGGTTAAAGTATTTGTGCTTCCTTCATTGCTGTCTTACCCCAGAGCCTGGCAAACACATGTTCTCATCCTTGATTGCTCCTGGGCTTCAGACTTCTGCTCAAATGTTTTTGTCCATGATGTTTGGGGCACAATCTGTAGTCAAGGGAACCATCATTTAGTTGGGGATGAAGTCTTAACTTTTGCTTCTTGGCGGTGGGTGCTTTAAAAGTCTGAATAGGTGGACTCTGTGAATAATGAACTCGCCTCACAGAGTTCTCTGCCAGTTCTGTCCTAAAGGAGCTGTTGTAAATCTAGACTCATCAATTCCCTGAGAGAAAGTTGCCAAGGTTTGTTTTTTCCCTGCTTTCTTTCTTGCCACACCTGTTAATTAGTTCCAGACACTAGCTAATCAGCAGGCAAGCGTGAAAGCTCAGGGGTGAGATGGAAGGTCAGATCAGCTCTGTCTCCTTACCACCAAAACCCTTGTTTTAATAGAAAGGTTTTTCAGTCTCCTTTTTCCTCTGCTCCTGCCTCAGTGTTTGAGTCATTTCTGAGTACAGGGCTACAGACAGCTGTGGGGCTTTTTCTGCTGTGATGTAAGATTTGTGCTTAGCAGTTTGGGAGCATGTGGCCACAAGAATGTGAGCGAGAGAGAGCAGTGGCCAAGAATGCAAAGGGTAAATGAGAGCACCAAGAATTGTGTCTTTTATCTTGGCAGTTGCTGTGTGCGTATCTTTTAAACTGGGAATGCTATTGAATATATAAAATATTCAGGTATATTACAATATATGTATGTATGTGTGCGTGCTCAGTCATGTCCGACTCTTTGCCATCCCCACCAGGCTTCATTGTCTATGGAATTCTCTAGGCAATAATCCTGGAGTCGGTTGCCATTTCCTCCTCCAAGGGATCTTCCTGATCCAGGGATGAAACCTGCATTTCCTGCGTCTCCTGCATTGTAGGCAGATGCTTTCACATTGAGCCACCAGGGAAACCCATATTATAGTATATCAGTGTTAAAAACCAGAAGGGTATCAGTAGATTTGGGCAGAGTGATAAAATTTTTTTCAATACATTATCTCTCATCGCATTGGAATGACTCTGAGATGGATACTCCTTGTCTTGCAGGGCAGAGAGACAATAAGAGATGGATCCATTTGGGCATGAAGGGAAAATGCAGCTAGGGAGTAGCATAATTTTGAACCCAGCAAGCGTTTTCCTATGTTTGACAAGAATGGGATCAGTGTCGAATTAAACCATGTACTCCTGTGTCACTGAGATGCTGGGAAACAGAGGATGACCCGGCTCACTCTTGGGTGAAATCAGTGACTTCTGTATTTTACCGTTTCACGTCCATAGGTAACATAGGTAAAAAAACGAAGGCCTGAGCTGTTCATTGGGGCAGTATGTTCTTTAACTTCAAAAGGGGGGCATCCTCTTGCACGGTATTGCAAGGAAAGTTACAGGTTCAAGTCAAATGTAAATGGAAACTTCACATGTGTAGATTTGCTTGGTGTTACAGGGGTTCTAAAAATGTGTGCAAATTGAGAAAATAAAGTGAAAGCCTCTAAATCCATATAATAGAGCTCCGGAATACTGATTCAGTCCCTTAGTGTTCAGGAGCAATAGAGTACTGAGAATGATACCTTCCTGGGAGTAGGTATTTGAAAGCCTGGATACTATTTTATATATATACCAAGGGAACTGGTGAGCAGAGGCAGTAATGAGCTGGTGAAGGTGGTTGACTAGTGGGCAGAGTAATGCAGTTCTGGCACTTGGACTGGTTCTACCTTGTATCTTAGCTACTTCCTTATGGCATAAAACCATTAGTGACTGTCATCGTCAATGTGGACACTGTTGCCATTTGAGAGGCTCTCAATGTTGCAGGCATTGACTGGACTTTGAATACCAGGCTTAGGCATTTGGGCTTGAATTTGGTGGTGATAGTGGTAAAGAATCCACAGGCGAATGCAGGAGACGCAAGAGATGTGGGTTTGTTCCTTGAGTTGGAAAGATCTCCTGGATTAGGAAATGGCAACCTGCTCCAATTTTCTTGATGTGAAGATTCCACGGACAGAGGAGCCTGGTGGGCTACAGCCCTTGGGGCCACGAAGAGTTGGACACAACTGAGTGACTGAACAAACACCCATTGTTGTCTGGAGACCGTAAGTTAGCACATGGAACAGCTGAATGGCTTTCTCACGGTGGTCCTGTGTACTGAGACTGCAGTGTTATCTTGCTTTGGCATGGACTGTCTTTGTGTCCTTTAGCCCCCATCTCTTCATCTACAAGGTAGAATAATGATTGCTGTCTCATAGAGTTGATGTGAAAATTAAATGAGAATATAAGGCTCTGATCCTAGCAAGCACATAACTGTCATTAATTGTTATTTATCTATTTGTTTTTGTAGTGAAACACGTATTTATTAGGAAGAATGTGGGTAGACACAAGGGCTGGCTCAGAGAGAGAGAGTCGCCTTATTATTATTGTGCCCTTGGTTTTGCCCACCCAGCATCCCTTTACCATTTCTTTCCCTCCTCTTTGGGTATTGATTCCTCCTCCATGGTCTTGAGGGGACCTTCTGCACATCAGGGAAATCCTGGATTTCCCTGGTGGCTCACATGGTAAAGTGTCTGCCTACAATGTGGGAGACCCAGCTTCGATCCCTGGGTCGGGAAGATCCTCTGGAGAAAGAAATGGCACCCCACTCCAGTACTCTTGCTTGGAAAATCCCATGGACGGAGGAGCCTGGTAGGCTACAGTCCATGGGGTCCCAAAGAGTCGGATACAACTGAGCGACTTCACTTCTGCACTTCAAGGGCCTCTTTTGAGGTCCAGAAGCCAGGCTAGGCCAGTCATACCTTCTTTCCCTGGAATTGGACACTTGAGGCAAGTGACATGAAGATCGATCTCTCTCAGTTCCTCCTGCCTGAATCCCCTGAGCTACTCTGTTCCTTGCCTTTCAGAAGCTGAATTATTTGTTGGTTGATTGGATTCTTTGAGATGTCTACTTCAGTTCAGTTCAGTTGCTTAGTCNCTCCAGGCAAGAACACTGGAGTGGGTTGCCATTTTCTTCTCCAATGGATGAAAGTGAAAAGTGAAAGTGAAGTCACTCAGTCGTGTCCAACTCTTAGTGACCCCATGGACTGCAGCCTACCAGGCTCCTCTGTCCATGGGATTTTCCAGGCAAAAGTACTGGAGTGGGACGTCATTGCCTTCTCCGTCTCTCCTCCCTAACCTGTATCATTTGTTAGTGACCTGCTGTGTGCCAAATACTGCTACCTGCCTGTGGGACCCGTATGTGGGTAGTCAGAGAGTAAGATAACAATTAAGACACTGACTGGGCTTTTGAACCCTATCATGCATTTTCTGGACAGTTGAGATCAAGGGAATTATTAATAAGGCTTGCTTTTTGCTTCACTTTCCTCCTTTTTATTTTTGTCTTGTTTTGCTGCTGTGGATTTTGAATTATTTGCCAGTTTAATTGCTTTCATTAGGTAATAGATTCTTCTGATTGAGGAGACGTTTCCATCCAAAAATATCTAGGATTTGAAACTTAAGGTCAGGAAGGACAACTTCTCCAAAGGGGGAGGGGGAAAACAGTGGTTGTCTTGGCAGCGGAAGCTTGCTAATTACGCTGCCAGTTGTAGTATCTATTTATGATGGAGACACTGGAGACCCAATTAGCAGGTCATTCTCATGTGAGGGTTTTGGAATTGAACTCGGGTGTGTGAAGATGGTATGGCAACCAGTGTGCAACTTCTCAGTGCAGGGGAATTGGGGATGGTTTTAGATCCTGTCGCCTGGGATTGCCACGGGTCACTGATAGGAAAGAGAAGCTCTGCTGTTCCTTCTGTAACTCTGAACCCACAGGTTCTAAAGTTGTGTTGTCTGCAGGGCCGCCAACGTGAAAAAGTTACTACTCTTGAGAGAGGCCACCTTCCCGGAAAGGAACTGGCCATGTGATGAGAGAAGGCCAGGAGAGTCGTGAGAATCAACAGACTGGAATTAAAGGAACAGGACCTGCTGGGGGACAGTCCTTTGGGACTGGCTTCCCATTTGTCTTGGGTGGGGTGGGGGTGGTAAGGGAACGAGACTCCCTTCCCTGGAAGGAATCTACCTGGANGGAGAGTCGTGAGAATCAACAGACTGGAATTAAAGGAACAGGACCTGCTGGGGGACAGTCCTTTGGGACTGGCTTCCCATTTGTCTTGGGTGGGGTGGGGGTGGTAAGGGAACTAGACTCCCTTCCCTGGAAGGAATCTACCTGGATTCTTTGACTAGTGTTATTACGCAAATGGCAGGACATCAAGAGACAAGACTGGGTAACCTTTTTCTCTCCTTGTTTATTCCTTTATCATTTATGGGGCCAGGTATCCCCCAGGTAGGTCTGCTAGCTTCCACTCCTCCACCAACAGGAGGGGTGTAGAAGGAATGTGCCTGACCTGGTGGGTGCCCCGGGCAGAGCGGTTGTCTGTGATGGCCTCACTGTTAGGGCTTGAGAGTATTTTAACTTGTTCTTAGTCTTGTGAAGGGCTTCCCTGATAGCTTTGTTGGTAAAGAATCTGCCTGCAGTGCAGGAGATCCTGATTGAATTCCTGGGTTGGAAAGATCCTCTGGAAAAGGATAGGCTACCCACTCCAGGATTCTTGGGCTTCCTTGGTGGTTCAGCTGGCAAAGAATCCACCTGCAATGTGGGAGACCTAGGTTGGGACCATCCCCTGGAGAAGGGAAAGGCTACCCACTCTAGTCTTCTGGCCTGGAGAATTCCATGGACTGTATAGTCCATGGGGTTGCAAAGAGTCGGACACGACTGAGCAATTCACTTCAGTCTTGTGAAGACATGAGATACCGTCTTGATTTTAGCTGACTTATAGCTGTTAGCTGATTTATAGGAGTTGGTGATGGACAGGGAAGCATGGCATACTGCAGTCCATGGGGTCGCAAAGAGTCAGACACGACTGAGTGACTGAACTGAACTGATAGCTGTTTTTTGTTGTTGTTTAGTCACTAAGTCATGTCCAACTCTGTGACTCCATGGATGGACTGCAGCACGCCACGCTTCCCTGTCCTTCACTGTTTCCCGGAGTTTGCTCAAATTCATGTCCATTGAGTTGGTGATGCTATCTAACCATCTCATTCTTTGACATCTTTTTCTCCTTTTGCCTTCAGTCTTTCCCAGCATCAGAGTCTTTTCCAATGAGTCAGCTTTTTGCATCAAATGGCCAAAGAATTTTTTACAGTATTTAATAAAAAATATTTGCATTATTAATGGCAAATGTCACCTTCCAGAGGCAAATTTTTGTCTTCTATTTTGTGAAATAGAAACAACAGAAAGCAAGTAAGCATGCTCTTTATATAAGGTCTTTAGACAGAGAACTTGTTGGAATCATTTATCCTTAGTCCTTAGATTTGTAAATTTTGAGATGATTTCAGATTTCCCAAGAAGGTGCAAAGAAATAGTACAAGGAATTTCTGTATTCCCTCTGCCCAGAGTATCCAAATATTAAGTTTACCACATTTACTTTATTTTCTTCTGGACAATTTGAGAGGAAATGGCAGATACATATTTACTTATATATGTGTGTATATATACACATACATGTATATACATATATACGTGTCTATGAATGCTTAGTTCTGTTTTTTTTTTTTTCCTTCAAGTAGCCCAGTACTGGAGACTCATGCAACAGCTAGCAGTTAACAGTCCTTGTTTAGTTGCAAAGTTGTGTCTGACTTTTTGTAACCCCACTGACCGTAGCTCCTTTGTCCATGGAATTCTCCAGGCAAGAATATTGGAGTGGGTTGCCATTCCTTCTCTGGGGTATCTTCCCAACCAAGGGATCCAACCCGCGTCTCCTGTGTTGTCCGGCCTGTTCTTTACTGCTGAGCTGCCAGGGAAGCTAGTTACATCTCTACAGACAGGAAAAACTTGGCACATGATAGGAGTCTCTCTAGTTCCTGGATTTCTTCTAATACAAGAGTCAGCAAGCTGTAGACTGGGCCCACATCAGACCTGCTCTTTGTTTTTGCCCAAGCCAGTGCACTGAGAATGTTATTTTACATTTTTGAACTGTTGAAAAAATTAAAAAAATCATTTGAGACCGGAAAATACGTCATTCACATTAAAGGTCAGTAAATCACGTTTTATTGCAGTATAACCACACTTGTGTGCTTACAAGCAGGAGCGTACTGTCTGACCTGCAGGCTCAAACTATTTCATGTGTGTAATATATAAACCATGACCCATTAAAGCAAAAGTTTGCCAACTCCTCCCATGACACCACGTTATTAATGAAACTGCCACTTGCTGAATGATATGTTCTGGGTCATGAACTTAGAGCTATGCAGGTATTAATTTAACCCTCACCACAACCCCATGAGGGAGCGGTCACCTAAGATACCTCCTTCCAGGATATTATGTCCATCTAAAAATGAGAACCTTGGAGCTTTGAAGAGAGCAAAATTTTCCCCAGATACATAGTGAGGTGAAGGGGCTGGGGTTTTGAAAGCAGCTGTTCTGTATCTTAGCTCTTGGTGGTTCAGGCTCACTCTGAACTTGGAGAATCTGGGTGATTACTGGGATGGGTTGGGTGTGGATGCAGGTAGCCTGGGCCGCTAGACTGGTCTGTGCGGTCGGGATAGTCTTCCCCATTGCTGTGTCTTTGGCATGCTGGGCATGGAGCAACTGCTTGGTGTGAAAGGATGGAGAGATGATACCCAAACCCCGTCTGGAAAGCGGAAGTGGAATATGGGGCTATGGTCAGGGTCAGTCATTAGATTTGCCAAGAACAGCCACTCTAAGGTGGGCTAGATGAGCGTCTCATAGCCTTAGGACATCTGAGGCAGGAAGTTGAGGAGGTAGTAAGAGATGAGGCTGGAGGCACCCAGGGTGTCAGACCTAAGGTTTCCTGCATATTCGAGTGAGTGGTGACCGAGGACAGCACAGTCCTTTGCTAGTGCCTGGGTGTAGTCTCTGTTTCAAGGACTGGTTCCTTCTCAGGATGCTGACATCTTATGTTTCTGACAGAAATAATGGGCCGGGAACACGGAGCATCTACTGTTGGCTGTTGACACCCCTGTCCTTTATTTTTTTCTTAAAAAAAAAAAAAAAAATGCATATAAGAACATGTTCTTTCTTAGAACATTTCAGCCAAATCTTTAATCTGTTGACTACTTCTTATCCTGCCTTCCCAGAGTGTGAAGCTATTTTAATAGATTTACATATAGTTATAAAAATATATGGGCTTCCCAGGTGCGCTAGTGGTAAAGAACCCGCCTACCAATGCAGAAGACATGAGAGACTTAGGTTTGACCCCTGGGTTGGGAAGATCCTCTGGGAGAGGGCCTGGCAACCACTCCAGTATTCTTGCCTGGAGAATCCTATGGACAGAGGAGCTTGGCGGGCTGCAGTCATTTGGGTCACACAGAGTTGGACTTGACTGAAATGACTTAGCATGCAGTTACGCATGCAAGAATCTGCCTGTGATCCAGGAGAACCAAGTTCAGTCCCTGGGTTGGGAAGATCCCCTGGAGAAGGGAATGACAACCCACTCCAGTTCTCTTGCCTGGAGAATTCCATGGATAGAGGAGCCTGGCAGGCTACAGTCCATGGGGTCACAAAGAGTCACACACGACTGAGCAACTAACCCTTTCACACACACTTACAAATATATAGATTATTTTTACATAAATAATATATTGTATATATCATGCTGCTGCTTTTTGGAGGGATTCGGCAATGATTTAAAAAAAAATTCATGGATGATACCTGATAATTTTAACACAGTCCTGTTACTTGCAGTGTGGGATTCCATTGTTAAGAATAGGCTGCAGAGGTAATGAGGTACTTTTTTGCTGGTGGTCCCTGAAGTCACTTGACACAGAATAGGCTTTATGGATATCTCTTTGTGCACATGTGTCAGTATTGGCTTATGGTCAACACAGAGAATTGGAAGTGCTGGGTTACAGGTTTGTAGAAATGCGAGTCTTGATAAGTTCGTCCCTGCCCCTGGTCTTGGACACCCTAGGGTATGATTGTTTCTTTTTCTTTATGGAGGTTGAGAGGGCAGGAAGAAAAGCTTGCTGTGGTATTTGCAGGCCAAGTGTGCAGGAGTCCAGGGCTGTCCCCTGTCCTCTGTCGTTGGCCTCTTGATGGGTTTTCTTCCCTCGGTTTGTTGTGTAACACAGGTGTGTCACATTGGCCTGGGCATCCTTACCTTCATGCTGACCTATCTTAGCAAGAGGGGCCCAGAGGTGTCCACCTCCAGGTCAGTGGTGTGAAAACTAGCTGAAGAGGCAGTAGAAAGAGGGGGAGGCCAATGAGGGGTGTGGAGGAACTAGAAAGAAGCTGCAGGTGACAGGTTTTGAACTTGGCAGTGAACGCATGATCTGTTCCTCTTTAGAAATGCTGTGCCCACTTAAGCACTAGGATACAGTTGTTGGGATATAGGCTTTGGAACTGGGTATCAGATTTTGTTTGAATCCTGTTTTTATGTTTAACCAGCTAAGGTAGTCATCCTGCTCTGAACCCGAGTTTCTGTGAGGATTCTTGAGAATTATTCCTCAAGGGCGAGATTCCAGAAGGTAATGGATGTGAAGGGCCACGCACAGTTGCCTGACATTTACTAAGTGCTAACTGTTAATTCTATGCTCAGTCCCAGTTACTGAGCTTGGTGCTGAGGTTAGAAAGGGAGGGTAAGACTTGTAACTAAATGAGCATATGTGAAGTTTTGAAAAAAGTAATGAAAGTGTTAGTCCCTCAGTTCTGGCTGACTGTTTGCGACCCCAGGGACTGTAGCCTGACAGATTTCTCTGTCCATGGGATTCTCCAGGCAAGAATACTGGAGTGGGTAGCCAGTCCCTTCTCTAGGGAATCTTCCTGACCCAGATTGAACCCAGGTCTCCTTCATTGCAGGTGGATTCTTTACTGTCTGAGTCACCACAATGAGCTCAAAAGAGGCAGAGAAACTGCTTGGAGTCCTCTGTTAAAGGCACTGGAGAGAGAAAAGAAAAAAACAAAACAAAACACGACTGAATCTTCTCTCTCTCTGCAGCTTAAACTGTGGTAAAGCCAATAGATTCTGCAGCGTACCAGTTTTTTTTTTTTTTTTTTTAATGAAGCTTATACCTAACCAAAATGCGTTTAAATTATTTTCTTAGTCATTGTAAGAAACACCCTTCTTGGGGGAAAGGAGATGGATCTGTCCCCTCTTGTGAACTTGATACACAGGTTGTCTTTGAAAATCACCTTCTCTTTGTTGGTACACCCCAATAAAGCTGCAGGGAGTGGTGGAGGAAAAGAAACCACCCTCTTATACCTCCCTGAAGTCTGATTGGTTCGCTGTAGTCCCACAGTAGATGCTGGGCAGGCAGAACCAACATAGGATAGTTATTCTAGACAGTTCCAAATCTTAAGAGCCAAAGTGTCATTGTTTGACCAGCAGCATAAACATCACCCAGGAACTTGTTAGAAATGCAGATTCTTAACAGTCTCAGCCTCCGCTCTGGATCTGTTCTTAGCAAAACTGCCCAAGTGATTCCTTCGCACATGGAAAGTTTTGAGAAGACGGAACTACCTGGCCCCCATCTATATGTTCCTTCTCTGCAGCATTTCCCCACATAATCATAGGCACCTCTGTCCCCCATCAGGACAGACACCATTGAAATCCTAAAACTGTGTGTGTCAGGAAAGGCCCAACTGGGCTGAATAGCTTTTAGGAAGCCCTGTACTTTCCTTCACTTTCCAAGGTGGCCCAATGGTAAAGAACTCATCTACCAATACAGGAGACGTAGGTTCAATCCAGGTTCAATCCCTGGATTGAGAATGTTCCCTAGAGGGGGAAATGGCAACCCACAGCAGTAATCTTGCCTGGGAAATTTCATAGACAGAGAAGCCTGACAGTCTGTGGCCACAGTCCGTGAGGTCACAAATGAGTCAGACACAACTTAGTGACCAAACAACTGCAATAGGTTCCTTCAGCCCAGGAATCAGCATTTCCTTTGTCGACTAGATAAAAATAATTAAATTTCCAAAAAAGGACAAAAGGTGGTCCTAACTGTTAAAGAAGAGCTGTAGTGGCATAGGTTGCAATCACTGCTTCAGACTTAAAAGTCTACTCCTTAAAGGTAAGCTGTGTATCTATCTATCTATCTATCTATCTATATATATATATACACAGTTGTCTTTCTTAAAAGGAAATGGGATTTTGAAAATTGGGGATAGATGAATGAGGTCTTTATAATAATCACTTGCATTTACTCTTCAGTTCTTGTTCTTGTTCTCTTCATTTCCTTGCAGATGGAAGCATTTTTAATGAGATAAATTGGAAAAAGAGGGCCAGGGAAATGAAAAGACAGAAAAATTCTGCTGAGCTTTGTAGCTGTTCTCAGTTCTTAAAGTGCTTGAAAAGTAATATTTTGTTGCTGCTAAATCTAATTAATAGCTAGCTGGTACTCATCAAGACCTCATTTCTTTCGACCTGGAAGGCAGTTGGAAAGATACACAGATCTGTGTATTATCACAGCAAACGAAGTCTCTCTTTTTCCCTTAATGACTTAGAGCTTTGTCGGCAATGTCGGCAGCGGATAGACAGCTGGGTTTAAAAAATAGAATGCATCTTAGGGTGTTCACTGTGGCATGTGATAAAATGGGTTTTGAGAGAATTACTTAAAAAAATAAAAGTTTTGAAATCGGAATCTAAACTGTGTACCAGGCAGCCCTGATTCTCGACTGAGTGTCTAACCTCTTCCTGAATATTTGAATCAACAAGTCTTTGGGAGCCTATTCTCTGCCCAGGGCCGACTAATCAGAATGCTGTGGACCAAAATGGATTTAAACACAAAGAGAGGGTGAAAATGCTCATCCGGGAGTGGGGGGGGGGGGAAGGCGGGGATTGCAGTGCGAAACCCTGCATCTCTGCCGGTGTGGGGTGCAGCTGTGGGCTGTTAGTGGCGAGAGCATCTCCTCCATTCTGAGCAGACCCAGTATGAATTGACTGGGTTAGCTGGTGTGCTGCTGGCTCAAGTAAAGCAGCTTAGGCCCTAATTGTAGCCATCAGACATGGGGAGTCCAGGCAGAAGGGGAGGGGCAGCGATTGCAGATGCTGCTTATTTCAAGGGCTAAAAGAGCCACTTCCGAGGGTGCCTGAGCACCCATCTTCATTCACCACCTCCCTCATCCGAATCAATTATTTCTGTTGAAGCACACCCAGGAGTGGATGATGTTTCCTATTTGTCAGGTAGCATGTTACTCAGTTTGGCAAATATTTGCTAAGTATCTGCTTTGTGCCAGGTCCTTGGTGTAGCAGTTTAAGCCTCAAATCCACCATTTGGTTTGTCACGAGAGCACAGCCAACATCCATCAGCGCTTTGCATGTCCGTAATTTATACTATGGTAATAATCTGGCAGCCTTGCTTTCAAGCCCAACTCTTTTATCAATAAAGCATGACAGAGAAATCTGCACAGTGTGTTTGGGGAAATAGCTTACAGGAAGAAACATGATGTTACAACAAAATTGGCCTGATCCAAGCATAGCTAAGGTCTGACATGGACAGGGAATGGTTACAGTTAATTAAATTTTTGTTGTTGTTGTTGTTAAATCATTTTTAATCTGTTGTGAGAAAATGGAAGTTTTCCTTAATCCAGATGAAAAGTGAGAAAGTCTGTCAGTTTGCAGATGTTTGTCATTTAGTTCAAACACACAGATGATAGTCTGCAGATTTTGGTTTCCATCTGGACATGCTCTGTGTGCCTGAGTACAGAGCACAGTGGTAATTTCCCACCTCCCTGGACCGAACTGAGCAAGGCGTCAGGTATTTCCTTTGTAGCCTGAACGTAGCTTTGCCATCTGTGTCACGGTGGACGTTGGGATCAGCACAGTCATTAACATGTGAAGAATTTTATTCATTGTTTTCTTACCTTTTGCCTATAGGGAGAACAGTCTCATTATATACTGTTACTGCTCAAAGAAGTTAACTGAGTAAAACCATGGAAACTCTATCATGTCTTTCCTTACAATTGGGAATGTGGCCTTAAAGTTTGGGTGTTCTCCATGCTGGGTCAACAGTGTTGCAGGTCCAGGAAGGGGACCAGAACCTTTTTTTTTTCTTGATGAGGATAGTGAGGTCTGAGGTGTCCAAGACTCATTCAGATTAGTGAGTGAGTGGTAGAGGTGGGTTTGAACCTCACAACTCTTAGTTGCTATTCCTGATTATTTCCTTTGACAGATAGAAAGGATGATGAGCAAAAATGATAATTGGACACACAATTTCAGTCTCAGCTGTTTTTCAGAATTGAATAATTTTCTCAAAGGTTTTATGCCATTTAACTCAACTTTTAGTAACTATATAAGTGATTGGTGTAAATGGTACAGAACGTTTAATGTCAGTTTTCACTTTTTCCCTGGTCTTTCAGTGGTAGGTTATTGCCAACTGCCCACCTTGTCTAAAGCAGCCAAGTTCATTTGTTAAAAGGTTTGATTTAATCTTTTCACCATGTTATATCTGGTATTAGGTCATTGTTTTGAATTTAGAAAACGTGTTTTAACAGCCTATGTGGTGTTTGCTTATAGCATGTTTATTTAAAAGTATTAAAATGGACACATTTGCAAGGGCATTGAAGATCTTGTATGTCTTTGATAAATTTGTGAGAGATGTGTATAAGAGACAGGCCCTGTACTTTCCTTCACTTTCCAAGGTGGCCCAATGGTAAAGAACTCATCTACCAATACAGGAGACGTAGGTTCAATCCAGGTTCAATCCCTGGATTGAGAATGTTCCCTAGAGGGGGAAATGGCAACCCACAGCNATATTTCCAATATTCTGGGAGGTGGGTCATAGAGGAAATTGCTGTGATTTATGTCGGAGAGTGTTTTTCCTATGTTCTCCTCTAGGAATTTTATAGTTTCTGGTCTTACGTTTAGATCGTTAATCCATTTTGAGTGTATTTTTGTGTGTGGTGTTAGAAAGTGTTCTAGTTTCATTCTTTTACAAGTGGTTGACCAGTTTTCCCAGCACCACTTGTTAAAGAGATTTTCAACAAAAGACATTTTGAATTGAATGCTGTTATCTGCTATACTTGACAGATTAGCAATTTTTAAAATATTTTTAAGTGTTCCTAATTCTACTTTATTTTCTTATGTTTTTGGACACACTATACAGCATGCAGAATCTTAGTTCCCCGACCAGGGACTGAACCTTGGTGCCTTCTGCATTGGAAGCATGAAGTCTTAGCCACTAGACCTCCAGGGAAGGTTCAGAAGAACAGTTTCTAAGCATCATTCCTCAAATTAATATTTCCTTTAACTCTGGAATTATTACAAGTGAAACATTTTACTTTGTGTTCCTTCCACTTACATGCTGAGGACTGAATGAGTGTTTGCCAGGTAGGAGAAGGCAGTGGCACCCCACTCCAGTACTCTTGCCTGGAAAATCCCATGGGCGGAGGAGCCTGGTAGGCTGCAGTCCATGGGGTTACTAAGAGTTGGACACGACTGAGCAATTTTACTTTCACTTTCACTTTCCACTTTCTGGTATTGGAGAAGGAAATGGCAACCCACTCCAGTGTTCTTGCCTGGAGAATTCCAGGGATGGGGGAGCCTGGTGCGCTGCCATCTATGGGATTGCATAGAGTTGGACACGACTGAAGCGAGTTAGCAGTAGCAGCATATTGGGTTTCTCTGGTAGTTCAGCTAGTGAAGAATCCACTTGCAATGCAGGAGACCTGGTTCCATTCCTGGGTCAGGAAGATACCCTGGAGAAGGGATAGGCTACCTACTCCAGGATTATTGGGCTTCCATGGTGGCTCAGACTGTAAAGAAGCAGACTGAAAATTGCCTGCAATGCAAGAGACCTGGGTTTGATCCCTGGGTTGTAAAGATCCCCTGGAGAAGGGCATGGCAACCCACTGAAATGCTTGGCCTGGAGAATCCTTATGGAAGAAGAGCTTGACAGCCTATAGTCCATTTAATCACAAAGAGTTAAGACACGACTGAGCAACTAAGTACACAGCAGAATATTATAATTTTAGTACAAATATCCTTACATTTATCTATGATAGTACATAATCTTTTACTTGGTTTACTGGTCCCAGGTATAAAACCTATCTTCAGTTCTGCATTCTCTTTCTCTCCCATTCTTGTATTTACTCTTTACTGCATTATGCTATGTTCTCCAAACCCAAGTGAATCTATTTAAAATACTTGGGCCAGGCACATTTCCAAACTGTTGATTCTCTCTATACACTTTACGCAGAACAAGCAACTTAGGTACATTGTCTATGCGGGGGACACTCCACAGAAAGAGAGAGGCAGTGGAACTTCCCTCAGCAAAGCTGAGGGGTCCCGAGGAGAGGTGAGTCTGCTGTCTGCCAACCCAGCCCCTTTGGCGAGCTAGAGACAATCAGAGGCAACAGGGGTTCTGTCTGAGCAGTTCCACTTTATTGCCGAAAGCTCCCAGCTTATATAGACAAGCAGGGGGGTTTTAGGAGGGACTTTCCATAGTTGCACCAATCACGTCATGCGCCTTCATTATAACAGGAGTCTATGGTGATCACGTGCTGTTTACGTGCACGGAAATTGAGAGCCAATCAAAAACTTTGACAAACAACATAGACCACGCCCCCATCTCTTCCACCAGGCACCATCTTAGTTTCCGACCACAAAGCTAGCCCCTTTCTTTTTAAGCTTTCCCATTTAGGGCCCCACAGTCTATACAAAACAGCTTAAATAAGAATGGTTCCTTTGTGAAAAAAATTATTCATTCAATAAAAAGTGATTTAGGTTGGTCAGAAGGACCCAGAAATCACACAGAATGAATAGTTCCTCAGGTAATTCCAAATTCTTTTGTACCTGAGCACTTATCTGTGGTCAGGAGCACTTTGATCTTCAGCTCAGAAAAGAAATCTAGCTTAAACTTCACAGAGTTACTGAGTGATGATGATCCTTTAATAAACATGGAGAAATTTTTAAAATTTCTACCGACTTAAGCAACATATCATTCCTTACTCCTGAAATCTAAATTCATATTTGTAAAAGGTGTACTTTTTATTGGATATTTAGACAGTTTGGAAATATTGTCACCTTGCTTATTTAACTTATATTCAGAATAATATGCAAAATGTTGGGCTGGATGACTCACAAGCTGGAATCAAGAAAAATTTCAACAACCTCAGATATGCAGATGATACCACTTTAATGGCAGAAAGTGAAGAGGAACTAAGGAGCCTCTTCATGAGAGTGAAAGAGGAGCGTGAAAAATCAGGCTTAAAAAATCAGCATNTCCTGTGGCCACTGCTGAGCTTTCCAAATTTGCTGGCACATTGAGTGCAGCACTTTCACAGCATAAGCTTTTAGGATTTGAAAGAGCTTAACTGGAATTCCATCACCTCCACTAGCTTCGTTCGTGGTGATGCTTTCTAAGGCCCACTTGACTTCACATTCCAGGATGTCTGGCTCCCGTTGACCTTTACTGATAAAAAATTAGCTTAACCTTCTTCTATTTGGTAGGCAAACTTGACATTTTTCAGTGTGCCAGAAAGGTTTATAGTTGTGATAGACATTGCTTGAGCATGTAGTGGATTTTCGTTTCTTGTTCCCAGTGTAACCAGGCATTCACAATTTTGTCCCCCCCACCTCCACCTTTTTCAAGGGGACATTTGGTAATGCCTGGAAACATTTTCAGTTGTCAAAACTGGGAGGTAGTGATATTGTCTGTTGCTTGGTTGAGGCTCAAGAGCTGCTAAAGGTCCTGCAGTGTACAGGCCAGGCTCCCACAGGGAAGAATTATCTGGTATAAAATGTCAGTAATGAGGCTGTAGAGAAGCCCAGCACTAAGCAGAAAACTTATCCTGCCTTTGTTCCCCACTGTCAAAATGAGTGTGGATTTTCCACACACCAGCTTTCCTGGAGGCTCAGGTGGTAAAGAAGTTGGCTTCAACCAGTGCAGGTGGCCCGGGTTCAGTCCCTGGGTTGTCAGGATCCCCTGGAGAAGGGAATGTCAATGCGCGCCAGTGTTCTTGCCTGGAGAATCCCATGGACAGAGGAGCCTGGGGGGCTGCAGTCCACGGGGTCACAAAGAGTTGGACACCACTGAGACACTAACACACACACTCCATCTTAACCTCCCAGTGCGGTGCCAGTGGGTAGTGCAGTAAAGTAAACATGAATTGTTAAGAAATAGTATTTTCTGGAAGAATCAGCAAGGAAGTTGATGGGAGTGATGAACCAGGTATCTGTGGGTTGGAGACAGCCAGAGTTTGTGTAACCACCCTTGGGGGCAGTGGATTGCTTTGTCTCCTTTTGAAAGTCTCCCTTTATTAAAGTAGATGTCACCCTTAAATATTAACTTATACGTGGTAGATTCATCAAAAGTTGATGATGAAAACATCTTAATAAACGACATTACACAACTGTGTTCCTCCTTCACAATGAATTCTGCCTAATGAAGATTGGCTGTGTACAGCCACCACTGCTTAATTTTGTTGCGTTTTGTGTACACAGCTCAGAAAATTAAGAGACCAGAGAACTAGTCTTGAGTAGAATAATAACAGGACTTTCTTGAATGGCAGCACTTTTGATGTGTTTTTTTTTCCTACCCCTGACATACGTGACTGGAGGAATAAGAGAGGAAGATGTCATGGGACTTATAAACAGCTGATAACAACAGGCTTCATTTACATTTTGTAGCTTGCCTAGCCCCCCCTGCTCCTTCAAGCACATGTGTAGGGAATTGAAATTGCAGTTTTCCTATTATGTGTTGGCAGTAATCTTTCCAAAAAAATTTTATGTTTCAAAATTAGGCAGCCAACAGCAGTAGCCAGTGATATATGGAGCTATTGATGTGAATTGAATTTGCAGAGGGAAAATGGGATTTGGTTGCAGTATGAACTCGTAATGAGGTGGCCCCACAGATTTGTAATGGTCAGCCATTGTTTGTGCCCAGAATCAGCTAAGAATCAAATGCCTTTCAAAGGAAGACTGAAATAAAACTTGAGTCCTCTCTCTCTCTCTCTGTGTTTTTTTAAACTAGCTAACGGAGCGGTTCCAAAATGATGTCACTTAGTTTGACTCTTGAGGGCACAGGAAGTTAAGAAATTACCCTTTTAATAAGCATGTGGACCAGTGGTCTTCACTGATCTCATTCATTGTCTTGTAAGAAAAAAATTGTACCCTTGCCCTCATTATATGTATATTTATTTTTCTCATTTATGTATATGTGTTGTTACAGTAAAACATTATATAAATTATAAAATGTGAAACACTATAACACATGAAGTAGAAACATTTATGGGGAAAAGGTTGCATTTTTCTTATCCCCAAGGAATCATCTTACATACCCTTGGGTGGCTGGCGCTGGAAACAACAAACACTGGTATCGCCTTAGGTGGCATTGTCAGTGCTGGAGAAGATTGGGCTGCCTTCTTTCCATATGGCAGGCGTCTCGTTAAAATAAGTGACTTAATCTTGAAACTTTACTGTGATTGTGTGGTGTGAACTGCAGATGCAATTGGATTAATATTAAAGATTCAGAAGTGGTTCGCCTCCCCAGTTCCAAAGTGTGGAACAGAAATAGAGTAAGTCAGCTAAAGCTAACCTCATGTTTTATCTGAATTCTATGCCTTAGAAGTTTACCTTCTGATTTATCTCACTTATTTTCCCTTTTTTTTTCCTTTTTGGTCCCTACCTCCCTAACTTCTTTCCTTTTTTTTTTTTTTTTTTGGTGCTAGGGGAAACTGGGACACAGTAATTCCAAATATATTTCTTCTCCGAGAATCAATTAGATTTTGTAGGTTAAAAGTAGAGGGTTTGGGACTTCTCAGGTGATCCAGTGGTTAAGACTCTCCACTCCACTGCAGAGGACATGGGTTCAACCCCTGGTCAGGGAACTAAGATTCTGCATGCTGTGGATACGGACCAAAAAAAAAGAAATAGGAGGTTTCAAATTAAAATAATTACGCCAATGAATAAGTGGATATAAGAATTAATAGATTTACCCCTTAGTGAAAACTGTGTTGCTTAGATGATTTTGGTGGGCAAGCTGGTAAATTCCTCTGATTCTCTGTTTCTTTATCTGTGAAGTGGGGATCATGGCTAACCCCTGTAGTTTTCTGTTGTGTTAAGTGAAGTGTGTGTGAAATAGCCATTTATTTATGGTGTAATTATTCTCAGCAGTTCCTGTTCTTTTTGGAATTCTTAGAAGTGTTTCTCGAATGTCTTCACTCATTCTGACTAACACTGATTTCCCACACCTCTGTCTGAGCTGTTAGACACCAGAATGACTAGTGCTACAGTGGAGCCGGACACAGTTATCACATCATTCACCGAGGTGTTCTTTTCCTTTCCTTCTCCCAAGGTAAGTTCAGTTTCTGGAGGATGGAAACCAAGTCTTGACTTTACCTTTTCTTGCCTCCCTCCCCAGCACCAGGCTGAGTGAGTGATCTAGGAACTAGGAACTGTTAATTGTGTGGAAAGGCATGTGTGGAGTCAGGAGACCTTGCTTTTGTTTTTATCAGAAGACCTGCTTTGGAGTTACAGAAGGTGAATGAGTTGCGGGGAGCTAAAAGAAGGCTTTCAGAAAGGAGATTTTGCTAATTGCAATTAGCGCTGAGCAGAAGTTGGTACACTTCTGTAGTTTCCTGTTGTCAATCACTTTGGATGAGAATTTTTTTTTTTTTGCTATTATTTTTAAGTGACAGATTGCAGTACATATTTTAGGACCTGCCACCCATTTTGATGTGGAAGATTATGTTGTTAGAATTTTAGACAGTGCAGGTAAAGACCTAATTTTACTAAATAACAGGGACTTGAGAATCTTGTAAATCGCTTTCCTCTTGCCACGGAAAGTGTTTTTCTCTGATTTATTATGCAAATTATGGCAAACCCTAGAACTGAGCAAAGTAAAAACTTTTCATGTCTTTTAGACTCTGTTTTCTGGTTTTGTTTGTTCTGTGACAGTCTTACCTTCATAGGCAAGAAGTATAAACTGTGTGGACTACTGAACAAAGATAAAGGACAGTATATTTTGGTTATTTCCAGTTAGCAACCAGCCTCTTAGTGAATCAGATTAAGTGCCTCAGTCACTTCCTCTTTTGCAAGTTATCTTTAGGAAGGCGCATTTGTACCCTACATACAATAAAACCAAATTAATATTTTGCTACTTTTATGAAAAGTNATACAGATGTGATAGCTTGGAGCTGCAGCATCCATTTTAAGACCATGAGGGAAAGGCCAAGGGAATTGCAGAGACTTGAGATATCTTTCCCTGCAGGCCGCTACCTCCAGACTTGTTATATGAAATAACCCTTATGTCTTTTAAGTCTCTAGTGGGTCTCTGATAGTAGCATCAGAATATAGTTCTACCTACTACACTGTGAGAATGTAAATTGGTGCAGACGCTGTGGAAAACTGTATGGAGATTCCTCCAAAACTAAAAAATAAGAGTAGCTGTATGATCCTGCAGTCCTTTCTGGGCATATATCCAGCGGAAGCTGTATTTTGAAAAGATACATGCACCCCAGTGTTCATTGCAGCACTATTTACATAGCCAAGACATGTCAACAACCTAAATATCCATTGACATAACAGTGTGGTACACGTATACAAAGGAGTACTATTCAGCCATAAAAAGAATGAAATAATGCCATGTATCTGTAGACCTAGAGATTACCAAGACAAACAGCATATGATATCACTTATACGTAGCATCTGAAATACGACACAAATGAGCTTATCTGTGAAATAGAAACAGAGTCACAGTTCTTTCTCCTTGACTGGGAGATGGCTGTCTTCTCCCTGTATGCATGTCTGTGTACAGATACCCCTTTTTTTACTATAGACACCAGTCATAATGGATTAGGGCACTCTAAAGAACTCATTGTAATTTTATCACCTCTGTAAAGATGCTGTCTCCAAGTAAGGTCATTTTATTAGGTACTGAGGGTATATCTTTTGTAGGGTGGACATAATTCAGCTTATAACAGTACACGTGTAACGTGTTATCAATGAGATTTCAGTTTCTCACCCTTTTTCTGATAACAAAAACTCTTCAGCAAAAAAAAATCAGACGTTATTTATGAGAAATTTCCCCCCAAGTGTCCTTTTTTTTGCTAATGACTTTTAACTTACTTATTTCTAAATCCTGGAATCAGCAAGGGCTTCCAAATTCATTGTCAGTTTTGGGCAGTCGTTTGTTTGTTCTTTGGAGAAGGAAATGGCAACCCACTCCAGTACTCTTGCGTGGAGAATCCCATGGACGGAGGAGCTCGGTGGGCTACAGTCCATGGGTCGCAAAGAGTCGGACACAACTGAGCGACTTGACTTTCACTTGTTTGTTCTTACAGCTCTCTTGGATTTGGGTGTTCTCTTGGGTAGGTTTCAAGCTCATTGCTGAGAAATACAGTAGTCTACTGTGCATCAGTCCAGAGATTTTGGAATCCCTTAGAATATTTAATTTTTAAAAATGTATTCTTTATTTATGTGGCTGCACTGTGTCTTTGGCGCTGTGTGCAGGCTTTCTCTAGTTGAAGCCAGTAGCGGCTACTCTTCAGTTGCTGTGTGTGTGCTTCTCATTGTGGTGGCTTCTCTTGTTGCTGAGTTTGGGCTTCAGGGTGCTGTGGTGCATGGGCTTAGTTGCCCCATAGCATGTGGGATCTTCCCCGACTGGGAATTGAACCCATGTCCCCCTGCACTGGATTCTCAACCACTGGACCACCGGGCAAGTCCTAGAATAGAGTACTGATGTGGCTACAGTCATACACGTGGGCTGTTAGTGCTCTCTGTGAATTCATGCGACTGAGATGTCCCAGAGTGTTACCTACCGTGTTTCAAAGTCTCGATACCCCAGGCTACAGCATCTATAACAATACCCGTGAACAACTCAGATTACGGTGAATTCAGCAACCGAGGACCTGTTTAAATCCTATTCTGTGCATAATTATTTGAAAATGCTGACGTTTCCACCGTTGGAGAATTTCCTCAACTCTGTTTAAATCTGGAAGTAAGTTAAGCTAGTGTTCTTAACAGCTGCTTTCTTTTCCTTTGCAAATATTTTAAGCATTTACCTCTGGAGTGAAGCAGAGTACTTTATGTGTTACATAAGTAATTTTCCTGTCCCAACAGGGTTTTTCTTTGAAGCTCACTTTTAGGTGACTTTATGTGTTTAGAGAAGGTTGTCTTCAAATAAAAGGCATAACTGAGCACAGTTGAATAGGAATCTAGAGTGGGATTCAAATATAAGGTAAAATTGATGACATCCGTTGTTTTATAGGTGTTACTTTTATGGTGGCCTAGTTCTTCATAAGGGCTTCCCAGGTGGCTCAATGGTAAAGAATCCACCTGACAATGCAGGAGACGCAGGTCTGATTCCTGGGTCTGGAAGATCCCCTGGAGAGGGAAATGGCAACCCACTCTAGTATTCTTGCCTGGGAAATCCCATCAACAAAGGAGCCTGGTGGACTACAGTCCATGAGGCTGCAAAGAGTTGGACACATCTTAGCAACTAAACAGCAAGAGCAAAGTTTTCACTAAAGCCTTTTTAAAAACCGGAAAGTGCATTTTTCAATACTCTATTTGTCCATCCTGACAGCAGCCAAAAAGAAGGGCTGCTTTTTAGCCCCTTCCTTACCACTTACAGTAGACGTTGCTTATTTCTTGAAAATCTATTTTTGCCTGCTGATTTGCCATTAAAAAGGGATTTTGTAACCTGAATTCCATTTTTAAAATTTAACATAAAGTGTTACATTTTCCGTATTGGCAGATTGTGGAATAGGTAGGTGACTTGAATGTGGTCTTTTTTTCATTGGGTGTTACTGTTCAAAATCTTATGTGTGCAAGGAACTGGGAAGGGTTACATGTGAGCAGGAAGAAGATGATACTGGGGTTAGTTCTCGGCATGCCCCCAGTTACTAAGCTTCTCAGACTAGGGAGCTCGGCCTGGGGATGAAGACTGCCCCTCTTTCCTCTTCAACTGATGTGCTGTTTTGTTGCTGGGTGCCAATGTTCCAGCAATGTCAGGAGTAAAGACTTGGTGGAGGGGAGGAAGTCAGATTGACGAGACATTAAATTGTCAGTTTAATTTATATGATCCATCTCACCACTTACGATGTATTTTTGGAAAAAAAAAAA
>SJYV01018097.1:1769315-1781908 GCA_006410875.1 Neotragus pygmaeus | reverse complement strand
AATATTCATTGGAAGGACCGATACTGAAGCTGAAACTCCAGTATTTTGGTCATCTGATGCAAAGAGCTGACTCAATGGTAAAGACCCTGATGTTGGGAAAGCTTGAGGGCAGGAGGAGAAGGGGGCAACAGAGGATGAGAAAGTTAGATAGCATCACTGACTCAATGGACATGAATCTGAGCAAACTGCAGGAGCCTGGTGTACTGAATTCCATGGGGTTGCAAAGAGTCAGACACAATGAGCAACTGAACAACAACCTGGACAAGTGAGTGGAAAGGACCATGAGGTTAACTACAGCCTGAGATGTCTTTCTCTTAATGTTATCCTCACCGTGGCTCCAGTCATAGAGTGGATTGTCAAATGTTGGAACAGGAAGGGCTCCAAAGCCTCTCAGGGGAACGAGTGGGTGACTTGTTCAGGGGGCACTACTGCTGTGAGTGATGCTCAGCTTAGTTTTTATTACCTTTGCATCTAACATCAGGCTAAAGAATGTAGTTCCCGAGTAATGTTATCATTGGGGAAGAAAGCCTCTTTGAGTTAGCAGAGATTGACAAGGAAAGTGGATGGGATGCCTATAAATGCAAGCCTTCTGTAATTGGAAAGGTGCAGTTAAAGAAGATGTGAAGAAAACTTCCAGTTACTGTCTGTAGAAGCCAAGTAAAGGACTACCTGTGAAAGGCTTCACCTGTTTGAGGATTATAAATATTACCTGACTAAACAAACATCCAAGGGATTAGTAGCCGGCAGGGTAGGTGTATTCCTAGATTTTACTGCCAAGCACTGAATGAAGCCTCTAGTATCGGGTAGGCCAAAAAGTTAACTGGTGTTTTTCCGTAATGCGTGAGCAAACTTTTTTGCCAACCCGGTATTTATGCAGAAAATGCTATGTTTGAGGGTACATCTGAGGGACTCTTGGCCCTACAGCTTCCTTGGATGCTCAGGAGTTCTCACTTTATCCAGAAACTCAAAAGGAGAGGCCGCTGCGCTCAGGAGCCACTTCTGGGATCCTCAACTGACTCTTTAACTCTTTTTCAGTTAGGACTACCCTTTCATAAGGTTTTGGGTTTTTGGAGAGTTGCAGTAGGTGGTTCCAGGTACGGTGCCACTTAATGCTTGTGAACTTGGGCAAATTTCTAACCTCCTAGGGCCTCTGATAGATTTGCTTAATCAAGATTGATTCTCTCCTTCCTTCTGATGGAATCTTTGTACCATTGGGGATTGCAATAAACCTAATAAGAACCCTTCATTTCTTACCTTCCCCTGCCAATAAAGATGGTTGATGGGTTACAAGTGGAAGTTATTGTTTGGGGTTTCCAGGAAAGTTGTTCTGAAGGGATTCATTCATTTGGAAAGTGTGTGCTTTTTGATATTTCATAGTTTGCATTCCTAATGTGAAATACAGATGTGATAGCTTGGAGCTGCAGCATCCATTTTAAGACCACGAGGGAAAGGCCAAGGGAATTGCAGAGACTTGAGATATCTTTCCCTGCAGGCCGCTACCTCCAGACTTGTTATATGAAATAACCCTTATGTCTTTTAAGTCTCTAGTGGGTCTCTGATAGTAGCATCAGAATATAGTTCTACCTACTACACTGTGAGAATGTAAATTGGTGCAGACGCTGTGGAAAACTGTATGGAGATTCCTCCAAAACTAAAAAATAAGAGTAGCTGTATGATCCTGCAGTCCTTTCTGGGCATATATCCAGCGGAAGCTGTATTTTGAAAAGATACATGCACCCCAGTGTTCATTGCAGCACTATTTACATAGCCAAGACATGTCAACAACCTAAATATCCATTGACATAACAGTGTGGTACACGTATACAAAGGAGTACTATTCAGCCATAAAAAGAATGAAATAATGCCATGTATCTGTAGACCTAGAGATTACCAAGACAAACAGCATATGATATCACTTATACGTAGCATCTGAAATACGACACAAATGAGCTTATCTGTGAAATAGAAACAGAGTCACAGTTCTTTCTCCTTGACTGGGAGATGGCTGTCTTCTCCCTGTATGCATGTCTGTGTACAGATACCCCTTTTTTTACTATAGACACCAGTCATAATGGATTAGGGCACTCTAAAGAACTCATTGTAATTTTATCACCTCTGTAAAGATGCTGTCTCCAAGTAAGGTCATTTTATTAGGTACTGAGGGTATATCTTTTGTAGGGTGGACATAATTCAGCTTATAACAGTACACGTGTAACGTGTTATCAATGAGATTTCAGTTTCTCACCCTTTTTCTGATAACAAAAACTCTTCAGCAAAAAAAAATCAGACGTTATTTATGAGAAATTTCCCCCCAAGTGTCCTTTTTTTTGCTAATGACTTTTAACTTACTTATTTCTAAATCCTGGAATCAGCAAGGGCTTCCAAATTCATTGTCAGTTTTGGGCAGTCGTTTGTTTGTTCTTTGGAGAAGGAAATGGCAACCCACTCCAGTACTCTTGCGTGGAGAATCCCATGGACGGAGGAGCTCGGTGGGCTACAGTCCATGGGTCGCAAAGAGTCGGACACAACTGAGCGACTTGACTTTCACTTGTTTGTTCTTACAGCTCTCTTGGATTTGGGTGTTCTCTTGGGTAGGTTTCAAGCTCATTGCTGAGAAATACAGTAGTCTACTGTGCATCAGTCCAGAGATTTTGGAATCCCTTAGAATATTTAATTTTTAAAAATGTATTCTTTATTTATGTGGCTGCACTGTGTCTTTGGCGCTGTGTGCAGGCTTTCTCTAGTTGAAGCCAGTAGCGGCTACTCTTCAGTTGCTGTGTGTGTGCTTCTCATTGTGGTGGCTTCTCTTGTTGCTGAGTTTGGGCTTCAGGGTGCTGTGGTGCATGGGCTTAGTTGCCCCATAGCATGTGGGATCTTCCCCGACTGGGAATTGAACCCATGTCCCCCTGCACTGGATTCTCAACCACTGGACCACCGGGCAAGTCCTAGAATAGAGTACTGATGTGGCTACAGTCATACACGTGGGCTGTTAGTGCTCTCTGTGAATTCATGCGACTGAGATGTCCCAGAGTGTTACCTACCGTGTTTCAAAGTCTCGATACCCCAGGCTACAGCATCTATAACAATACCCGTGAACAACTCAGATTACGGTGAATTCAGCAACCGAGGACCTGTTTAAATCCTATTCTGTGCATAATTATTTGAAAATGCTGACGTTTCCACCGTTGGAGAATTTCCTCAACTCTGTTTAAATCTGGAAATAAGTTAAGCTAGTGTTCTTAACAGCTGCTTTCTTTTCCTTTGCAAATATTTTAAGCATTTACCTCTGGAGTGAAGCAGAGTACTTTATGTGTTACATAAGTAATTTTCCTGTCCCAACAGGGTTTTTCTTTGAAGCTCACTTTTAGGTGACTTTATGTGTTTAGAGAAGGTTGTCTTCAAATAAAAGGCATAACTGAGCACAGTTGAATAGGAATCTAGAGTGGGATTCAAATATAAGGTAAAATTGATGACATCCGTTGTTTTATAGGTGTTACTTTTATGGTGGCCTAGTTCTTCATAAGGGCTTCCCAGGTGGCTCAATGGTAAAGAATCCACCTGACAATGCAGGAGACGCAGGTCTGATTCCTGGGTCTGGAAGATCCCCTGGAGAGGGAAATGGCAACCCACTCTAGTATTCTTGCCTGGGAAATCCCATCAACAAAGGAGCCTGGTGGACTACAGTCCATGAGGCTGCAAAGAGTTGGACACATCTTAGCAACTAAACAGCAAGAGCAAAGTTTTCACTAAAGCCTTTTTAAAAACCGGAAAGTGCATTTTTCAATACTCTATTTGTCCATCCTGACAGCAGCCAAAAAGAAGGGCTGCTTTTTAGCCCCTTCCTTACCACTTACAGTAGACGTTGCTTATTTCTTGAAAATCTATTTTTGCCTGCTGATTTGCCATTAAAAAGGGATTTTGTAACCTGAATTCCATTTTTAAAATTTAACATAAAGTGTTACATTTTCCGTATTGGCAGATTGTGGAATAGGTAGGTGACTTGAATGTGGTCTTTTTTTCATTGGGTGTTACTGTTCAAAATCTTATGTGTGCAAGGAACTGGGAAGGGTTACATGTGAGCAGGAAGAAGATGATACTGGGGTTAGTTCTCGGCATGCCCCCAGTTACTAAGCTTCTCAGACTAGGGAGCTCGGCCTGGGGATGAAGACTGCCCCTCTTCCCTCTTCAACTGATGTGCTGTTTTGTTGCTGGGTGCCAATGTTCCAGCAATGTCAGGAGTAAAGACTTGGTGGAGGGGAGGAAGTCAGATTGACGAGACATTAAATTGTCAGTTTAATTTATATGATCCATCTCACCACTTACGATGTATTTTGGAAAAAAAAAAAAAGAGTAAATGGAATCAGATCAAGCTTCTTCATCAAATTCTGAGGATAGAGCATGATGTAAAAGGGCAGACCTGGCATGCCATCAGCAAAACTCAGAATGAGGGAAATTTTATACTTTAAACCACCCACCTTCGTTCAGCTAATACTGGGTTGGCCAAGAAGTTTGTTCTGGTTCTCCTGTAAGGTGTTACAAAAAACCTGAACAACCCTTTTATCTAATTCAATATATTGAACAGTTTAGAGTGACAGAACCTTTGGATTAAAAGATNCTAGCTCCTTGTTTGCAGCACTGCTTTGTCTCAACCAGAGAACTGAAACGGTCTCCATGATGAGATCTTTGTGAACATAGACACTTATGAGCCTTAGGCATCTCAGAATAGCAGTATCTTCTTTTCAAAGAATTTTAAAAGATTAGGTACTTTTAAATTTCTTGGCTGCACCATGTAGCATGTGGGGCCTTAATTCACCAGCCAGGGATCGAATCCATGTCTCCTGCATTCAAAGCACTGAATTTTAACCACTGGATCACCAGGAAAGTCCAACAGTATCTTCTTAAGGCTTGCAACTGGTGATAAATTTTGTAGTCTCTGGTAAGAAGGAGATAAAAAGAGTAAAGGCTTCCTGGAGATTGTTTTGAAGGCCTGGGGTGTTGTGAAGTGTAGTAAACAAATTATAGTTGGTCTAGAAGCTCTCTACATTAACCAGTGTTGTGAGTGTGCCATCTTCAACCTTGGGCTCCTTTTGCCTTCAAGACCTCTCTGTCAGAGATGTGTATAAGAGACAGGATTAAAAGAGCTTAAAGGGACGTAGCAACCAAATGCAGTCTGTGAATTTTGGAAGTTAGATCCTGACATCATCAAATCAATGTTAAACTTTTTCTTTTTTTCTTTTTTAAGATGGGGAAATTTGAATTAGATATTATCTGACTTATGGCTTTATTATTACTTTTTTAGGGATAGACAAGATAATAGTGTTAGAATTATATTTTTAAAAAGTTCTTATCATTCAGTGATAGATACTGAATTAGTTATGGGGGAAATTACGATGTCTGGTACTTTGGTCATCTCATGCGAAGAGTTGACTCATTGGAAAAGACTCTGATGCTGGGAAGGATTAGGCGCAGGAGGAGAAGGGGACGATAAGAGGATGAGATGGCTGAATGGCATCACCAATTCGATGGACGTGAATTTGAGTGAACTCTGGGAGTTGGTGATGGACAGGGAGGCCTGGCGTGCTGCGATTCATGGGGTCACAGAGTTGGACACGACTGAGCGACTGAACTGAACTGAACTGAACTGATGATGTCTGGAATTTGCTTCAAGTTTATCCAGTTGGAGCAGGGAGTGGATTGAGGTAAAAAGAAATAGGATTTTCAATATATGATAATTGTTGAAGGTATGAGATAGGTATGTGGGGAATCTAATATTTTTGAATGTTTGAGATTTTCATAGCAAAAAATTGAATCGTATGAATGACCTACCTGTCTTCTATTCTTCATGATGGCCATTGACTTGATAAGTCCTACTTTTTAAGTTTTCTTGGGATAATGAATATTTTAATATATAACTTTTTACCTCAAAGTAATCCAGATATAAATAGGGTCACTAACTGCAGCAGCCCAGCCTCCAAAAATTGACAGGTTTTGCTTAATGACCCATTTTCCTTCATTTGAACTCAGCCCTGTGGAATAACAGGAATGTTTTATTCATCAGACTTCACTTTTTATAAATTTTCAGATGGCTTGGTAGGAATTAGCAGGTGTTTAATTATCAATGGGGGGATTCTTTATTTGCTGAATGCAGTAGAAGGTCATTAAAAGAAGTTTGAAATATGGAAGAATCAATTGGGAGAACTTGGTGGGGCTAGGGGCTGAATAAATGTTCTCTTGCGTCCTGGGTTTATTAAGGTCAAATGAGGTGCGGCTTAATGTTTTGCAGCTTCATTGTAAACTGAGCCAAAAGAAAAGTTTTTCTGCCCTTTGGTCCAGCATTCCTGTGTGAAGAGAACAACAGCTACAATGGAACACTGCCAAGGTTTTTTTTTTTCCCTTGTGTCATACCTTAGACCTTATGTTAAGATGGTTGAGATAAGCCGGGATTTATGTACAGATTTATTCCCTCTCTCAGTGTTGAGGCATTATTGCCATTTTTCCATTTTCTTTCATGCTAAGTGTTTTTTTTTCGTTGTTGCTATACTTTGTGTGTGTGTGAAGTACCTGCTGTGTAATCCGCTCTGGGCTAGGCACTGAAAAACAAAACAAACTGAAATTAGAGTGTTTTGCTCTTTTGTCTCAGTTAGTTGTAAACTGTCTTTTGCGCCTTCTCATCTCTCCCCATTGCCATTCCCCATTCTCTTGTCTTTGTTACTTTTCTGTTTTTCTGGCAACATTGCCCTTTCAGTTTGTAATGACTAAGTTTATAATCCCTTATCTCAGTTTGTAATCCCTAAGGTGATGCTCAATTATTTGGATCTGGGATAAAGGTGTGATTAAGTTGAAGCAGTTTAGAGTTGGGTGGGGAGATAACATGTATGCACTCTGACCCTGTAGCAGGTACTGTCTGAAGAAATACCTCCTTTGTGCCATCCCCAAATCCTGCAAGGTTAAGAATCACTCTCGTTTTACAAGGAAGGAGAGGAAGCTCGGGCAGCCTGAGTGACTTGATCAGTCCTCATGACTCCTGAGTATCTCTGTTGGTCATTGTGGCCTTGTCTGTGCAAAACGGTGCTTTTAACCAACTCACCGTGTACGTTTCCTGGGGTGAAGGTGATGAGGGCAGTTGTTCAGTGAAACCTCAGCCTTCCGTTTTCTCTATGATGTTCCTTTGTATTGATTCTGTGTGGGAAGTTGAATGGCAGGGAGAGGGGTCAGGCTTCTGTGCTTTCACTTTGGACACCTGCATGAATTTCAGGTTGGCCTAAATTGGATGTTTAACTGAAATACCTTCTGGACAGAACAGGGGCACAGGAAGGCCAGACAGACACTGGTGACTTGGTTACTGTAAAATAGATTGGCTAGCTCCTTGTTTGCAGCACTGCTTTGTCTCAACCAGAGAACTGAAACGGTCTCCATGATGAGATCTTTGTGAACATAGACACTTATGAGCCTTAGGCATCTCAGAATAGCAGTATCTTCTTTTCAAAGAATTTTAAAAGATTAGGTACTTTTAAATTTCTTGGCTGCACCATGTAGCATGTGGGGCCTTAATTCACCAGCCAGGGATCGAATCCATGTCTCCTGCATTCAAAGCACTGAATTTTAACCACTGGATCACCAGGAAAGTCCAACAGTATCTTCTTAAGGCTTGCAACTGGTGATAAATTTTGTAGTCTCTGGTAAGAAGGAGATAAAAAGAGTAAAGGCTTCCTGGAGATTGTTTTGAAGGCCTGGGGTGTTGTGAAGTGTAGTAAACAAATTATAGTTGGTCTAGAAGCTCTCTACATTAACCAGTGTTGTGAGTGTGCCATCTTCAACCTTGGGCTCCTTTTGCCTTCAAGACCTCTCTGTCAGGCTGGTGAGGAGCATCGTGCCAGGAATGAAGCCTGGTGTTGGAGCAGAACGTTTGAAAACAGTTAGATGGAGAACAGCAATTTCAAGTAATGGACAGTAAATCATCAAATTGGAGTAGTTACTCTAGCTGGGATGCTGTGCCCGAAGATGCCAAGCACAGGCTGATGACGGAGACGGGCACTTAAGTAGTGTTTCTTGGCCACGGGGCAGCAGGAATTGGTCAGCTGGATGTGTGCTTTAAATGGATGGTGTTATTAAGGAAATAAAATAATGGGGAGAGGACTGGAGGCTTGCTTTCTGGACTTTACTCCAAATCTTTTCGATGGAGTTGTTGGCTGGAGCAGATTTTGAGAAAGTAGTCATTTAGATAAAGAGGTTGTCATGCTCTTTCGTCTGAAAGAGTTGACTTGAGCTAAGTCACTTAATGTGAACAGATTCCACTATACTGGCAGTCCACATTCCTATATGAATTAAAAAGCCACAGAGAAATAAAACTAACCTGTCTTCAGTGTTTTAGGTATTAATCTGCAGGATGTCTCTTTAGGACTATAGTATTCCATGCTTTCCTATTATAGTGACTTTTTTCCCAAGTCAGAGATTCTTTGTCTTGTCATCCACCCCCAGTCACAAAAAGAAGTTACTGTCTTGGTTTTTTTTTGAGGGGGGAGAGTTCTTTGGGGGGGTCTTTTAAAAGACTGATTCAGCGGAAGAAATTTTCCAACTCTGTTGACATTTTTTGCAATGTGTTTGTAGTTTGGCATGGTTGAAAATATGTATCCTATCAAGTTTCTTCAACAAAAAGGGTAGAAAGAAATATTAGTGTACTTCCCCAAAGTGTTCTAGTAATTGTCCACTACTTAAGAAATGTATTTTTAATGTGAGAAGAGGACATCTTGCCATTTGTGATGACATGGATGGACGGACCTTGAGTGCGTTATGCCAAGTGAGTTGTCAAGCAGAAACACAAGGACTGTGATATCTACCTGTATGTGGAATCTAAAAAAGCCCAAGTTAAAGAAAAAAGAAATCTGTCTAAAGGGAATTCCCTGGTGGTCTGTGCTTTCACTGCTGTGACCCAGGTTCAATCCCTGGTGAGGGAATTGATATCCTGAAAGTCACGTGGTCCCCCCCCAAAAAAAATCAGTAAAAACTCAAATTCTTTATCTCAGTTAGTAATCCCCTAAAGCAATAGTCTTGTGATATGGAGAAGGAAATGGCAACCCACTCCAGTGTTCTTGCTTGGGAAATCCCATGGACCTAGGAGCCTGTCGTGGGCTACAGTGTGAAAAAAAGTCAGACGCAACTTAGTACTAAGCATGCGTACAGAGAAGTACCTGTATCTCAGCTTACATGCAAGAAACCTAAATCATAGAAATGAAGCAACTTGCTTGTGGACACAGAAGTATTGATTATACTCAGGTGTTAAGAACCAAGGACACAGAAACTATTTGTGTCAGTTCTTTCTCTGTCTGAAATCTCCAACCACTGTGTTATCCTCCTGTTTGATAGATTCTGGCTTCCTTGTATGGTCTGTTTTCCAGACATTCCCCAGTGTTTCCTTTACACTGGCTAAGTACTTAACTGTGACATAAGTTATGAACATCAGATCAGGGATTTTATCGAAGATTTAAAACATCAGGTACCACAAACTTTTTGCCTCTTTATAGTATAAATTCAAATCTAATGATTCTAGTTTTCTCTACCTAGAATGCTTGTTTCACATGTTTCTTTTGGAAAACTGTTAAAAATTTAATTGAAGCATAGCCGCCTCTGTGGATTCTTTTATGATACCCTAAGATAAACAAGTTCTTATCCCCCATTGCACATGACTTCACTGAAACATAATTGTTCTAACAATTATTTTCCTGAAGTTTTAAGTTCTATGGAGTGTGAGAGGCCCTTTTAAATTTGCATAATAGCACAGTAGTTCTCAAACTTCAATATGCATCAGAATTATATGGGACTCTTTAAACACAGATTGCTCCCTCCCCCCATTCTCCCGACTGCTCTCCTGCACCCCCGAGATTCTAGCACTGTCGGTCCAGGGTGGGATGGTGTTTCACATATCACTGTTGTCGTCTCTAGGCTGGTCTGGAATTTGAGAACTGCTCACCTACCAGCAGATACATAAAACCGTGGGAGATGAACACCTGGCTGTAGATGGATATCTATTCCTCATGTTGCTAATAAGTTTTCAGTATGAAAAAGATGAGCTATTAATAGTATTGATCAGGCATGAAACTGATTCCTGCCCAGCGAGAAGGGACCTCAGGAGAGACTGTGGACATTCACTGAGTTTCATCTTCATCTCCAGTCTTCCTGCTCCGCTATTTCCAACTGAATAGAAAGTGGAGACGAATGCGTGCTCAACTGTGTCCGACTCCTTGCAACCCTATGGACTGTAGCCCCATCAGACTCCTCTGTCCATGGGATTTCCCAGGCAAAAACACTGGAATGGGTTGCCATTTTCTTCTCCAGGGGATCTTCCTGACCCAGAGGTCGAACCTGTGTCTCTCGCGTCTTCTGCATTGGCAGGCAGATTGTGTACCACTGGCTCCACCTGGAAAGCCCAAGAAAGTAGAAAGACTCCTCACTTAGAAAAGAGGAGCTTCAGCTTTCTGTGTCTTCTGCTTTGTGTCTGTAGGTACTTTGATTCGTCTGTTTGCATAATTTTGGTGGGGTGGATATCACTCAACAGGAATTGGATTTTAAACATTTTTTGGAAACCATTAGATTTAAAATAATTGTCTGTGCCTACATGAAATCAAGTTAATTATTTGGTGTTTTTTCAATAAAATAAAAAAAATAAGTATAAAAACCAAACTCATAAAAACAGAAGAACATTCTGGTTACCAGGAGATGAAGGTGGGGGAATAAGACAGATGTTTAAGGATACAAGCTTACAACAAGTAATAAATAAGCCCTGGAGATCTAATGTACTCTAGTGACTATAGACAGTATTTTGCTTAATCAACAAACTTGCCAAGATACCAGAACTTAATTATTCCTAAGATACTAGAACTTAATTATTCCAACCACTAAAGAAGAGATAATTATGTAATGTGATAGAGGTGTTAATTAGCACTGCAATGATAGTCATATTACAACATATGTGTAACAAATTTATGTTTGTTCTACACCTTAAATTCACACAATGTTATATATCAAGTATGTTACAATTAAAAAAGATTATATCTTTAATATTAACTGAAATCCAAATCTTGGAACTGTGGGGTAGGACCTATTATTGTTATTGAGGAATCAGAGCTAATGGTTCTAGTTTTACTAATTTGAAACTGAAGAGTTATTTAAAAAGGGTAAATGAATAAGTCACCAGTAACTTTTAATTCTCAGATTTGTTAAGTGAGTATATTATTTTCTAAAAATTATATTTGCTATCTACAGATGACGTTGCCAAAGTTTTCAAAGTGCCCCCCCTTTAAAAATTCTTGTTTGGTTGGTTGTGCCGGGTTTTAGTTTCAATATGTGAGATCTAGTTCCCCTGAGCAGGGATACAACCCAGGCCTCCTGCATTGGGAGCTCAGGGTCTTAACCGCTGGACCACCAGGGAAACAGTTAGATTTGTTTTTATAAACAGTTAGATTACTATCAGAGTCTTTATTCTACTTACATGTGACACTTATTCAATAGAGAAAAGGAATATTGTAGACACATGGAAAGCATACCCTTGGTTTTTCAGTGATGTAGTTAGTGGTGGTATAGCTTTAAACAAGACATGAATCTGTCCTTGAAACAATTCATAGTCTGGTGACAAAGAAGGACAGGTAAATAATCAATTGCAATAAAATAATAGATGCTCTGCTTGTAGTCTAGAGTAGAAGCAGTAGAAATCAGTAGTAGGGAGTTATCAATTCTGCCAAAGTGAGATTTGAGTCAACAGTCTAACATCTGGAAGAGGTGATAAGATGCATAGATAACACTTACAATATTGAAAAAAAAAGTGATGTGTTAAAAGAGGTAGACAGTTAAAGTGCTCTGTGTTTTTCGAGAAAGAAATTACTTTTGTTTTAGAGTAAGGATGCTTCAGTATGATTAATGATAATTTTGCTGTACTGTGCAGCAAATATTAGTTGGCATCGAACTTTCAAAGTATTGCATTGGACAAAAAGTTCATTCAGATTTTTCTGTACCATTGTATGGAAAAACCCAAATGAACTGTTTGGCCAATCCAATATATCATCAGCTAGTTCCACAGAAAATCTGGGAGGCAGTTGAGATATATTAGATATTGGCCCGGAGAGGTAGGGTGACATACCGGGGGGTCACACAGCAGGTGATTACACAAGCCTGTGTTTCAGTTTAGCATTTCTGACCTTTATTCCACAAAGAACCAGAGTTATCACATCATGACTTCCATTGTTCTCCTCTCCCCTCCTTGCCCAGAGCTTCAGTAGATGAAGCTTTCACTCTGGATCTTGGCCTGTAAGGCTCCATATGATGTGGCCCCTATTTTCTACTAGGACTAGCCTTGGACAAGTTCCCGAGGCACCCCCGCCGCCACACCCTCCCGCTGCTCCCCCCTCCCACCCCGGCCCTGTGTTCTGGCTGTTTCAGGAACATAGCAGGCCTGTTTCCACCACTGCATTCTTTTTTATTTATATATTTTTGGCTGTGCTGGGTCTTCCTTGCTGCTAGGGCTTTTTTCTGCTTGTGACATGCAGGGGCAACTTTCCAATCGCATTGGGGTGGGCTTCTCATTGTGGAGCACGGACTCTAGG